>WBZZ01003539.1:75000-87500 GCA_019918135.1 Paulinella micropora
TATTGCCACCACTATCATTACTACCACTACTACTACTACTACTACTACTACTACTACTACTACTACTACTACTACTACTACTTCTACTGACTACTACTACTACTACTACTACTACTACTACTACTACTACTACTACTACTACTATACTACTACTACTACTACTACTACTACTACTACTACTACTACTACTACTACTGTTGCTACTACTGCCACTACTGCCACTACTATCATTACTGCCACTACTACTACTACTACTACTACTACTACTACTACTACTACTACTACTACTACTACTACTACTAGGCCGAGGCCTTGGGTTCAATGAAGTTACTTGTAAGAGTTCTAGTGACCTGTGGTCATCCATACAAGTCGCTAGCTCTAAGGCCTTACCGTGACAACAAACAAACAACAACGAACAATAACCAACAAGAACAAACATCAACAAACGACACACAACAACACACAACAACAAACAAACAACAAACAACAACAAACAACAACAACAACAACAACAAACAACACATAACAAACAGTAGCAATGTTTACGGTTGCCTAAAAGGACAATTGATATGGCGCTTGCATCAGATGGATAGATAGATAGATAGATAGATAGATAGATAGATAGATAGATAGATAGATAGATAGATAGATAGATAGATAGATAGATAGATCTAGATAGATAGATAGATAGATGGATAGATCGATAGATGGATAGATAGATAGATAGATAGATAGATAGATAGATAGATAGATAGATAGATGGATGGATGGATAGATAGATAGATAGATAGATAGATAGATAGATAGATAGATAAGATGGATAAGATAAATAGAAAGATGGAAAGATAGATAGATAGATAGATAGATAGATAGATAGATAGATAGATAGATAGATAGATGAGATATCGACTAATGTCAGAAAAAAGGAGCTTCTGATTTCGTCAACCAAGGAAGTCTGTGGGTAAAGTATGAACCCGATGCCCAGCTAAGCCGTGATGTTTGCACGGAAGGGACTGATACAGGCGATACCAAACCTCCCTAGTACCAGGCGGGGCCAGGGCTCGTTCCATAAGCGCCCCTTGCAGAACGAGCTCCCACCTCCATTACAGAGGACCCAGTAAGCAGATGGAGTTTCGAGACTGTTCGAAAGTCTACTATAAACCGACAGAGCACTGTGGGTTTTATTCCGGGCTCAACAAGCGAGAAAGGGCACCCTGAGGGAACAGGATTGTGCTTCCCGTCGCTATTTCGGCATGTGACTTATAAGCGTATGGCTAGGCACACATAAGGCACCCCACCACGGGCCCAGCACACCCACACCATTCCCTAATTCTCTGTCTGTCGACAGATGGCACCCGTTTCAAAAACCAAGACAGATAGATAGATAGATAGATAGATAGATAGATAGATAGATAGATAGATAGATATAGATAGATAGATAGATAGATAGATTAGATAGATTAGATAGATAGATAGATAGATAGATAGAGAGATAGATAGATAGATAGATAGATAGATAGATAGATAGATAGATAGATAGATAGAAACAGGACAACACAAGAACGCGGACTTGCAGCGTGAGCATTTTGGTAATCGTCTCTCTCTCTCTCTCTCTCTCTATATATATATATATATATATACATATGTAAGAGAGAGAGAAAAAAAAAAAAAAGAAGAAGAGGAAAGAAGAGGAAAGAAGAAGGAAGAAGAAGAAGAAGAAGAAGAAGAAGAAGAAGAAGAAGAAGAAGAATAAGAAGAAGAAGAAGAAGAAGAAGCAGAAGAAGCAGAAGAAGCAGAAGCAGAAGAAGCAGAAGAAGCAGAAGAAGAAGAAGAAGAAGAAGAAGAAGAAGAAGAAGAAGAAGAAGCAACAGCAGCAGCAGCAGAAGCAGCAGCAGCAGAAGCAGCAGAAGCAGAAGCAGCAGAAGCAGCAGCAGCAGCAGCAGCAGCAGCAGAAGCAGAAGAAGAAGAAGAAGAAGAAGAAGAAGAAGAAGAAGAAGAAGAAGAAGAAGAAGAAGAAGAAGAAGAAGAAGAAGAAGAAGAAGAGGAAGAAGAAGAAGAAGAAGAAGAAGAAGAAGAAGAAGAAGAAGAAGAAGAAGTAGTAGTAGTAGTAGTAGTAGTAGTAGTAGTAGTAGTGGTAGTAGTAGTAGTAGTAGTAGTAGTAGTAGTAGTAGTAGTAGTAGTAGTAGTAGTAGTCGACAATCACCACACAAACCATCCTAAACCACATCCAAAACCTCAAAGGCCCAGGACGGTATGTACTTGCTCTATTTATCGACCTATCGAAAGCTTATGACACCATCGATCATGAAACACTCATCCATAAATTACGAAATAATATAAATTTTAGCGATAACACCACTACCTTTTTCAAATCATACCTCACCAAACGATACCAAACCCTATTTACCCAATATGCTCGTTCCTACCCACGCAAGATCACACATGGGATCCCGCAAGGTAGCACACTCTCAACAACGCTCTTCATTCTATACATCAACGATGTTATACTCTCACTAACACACGGGAGAGTCCTTGCATATGCAGATGACACCACACTCATCATTGCTGCTAAGAATAAAGAGCAACTCCAAGAACAAGCACAAACTGATACAACTAACCTTGTCCGCTACTTCCACAGACATAACCTAGTACCCAACCCCACCAAAACCACCTACACCATTTTCCACAAGCATGAACAGAAGGTGCAGCTTGACTTGACTATCGACGGCAAGAGGCTCCAACAAGAACGAAAGGTAAAAGTATTGGGTACAATCATCCAAAGCAACCTATCCTTCCGTGAACATATACAATCTATTGTCGTCCGTCTTCAACCGTTTGTCCAAATGTTTCGCTATATGAACAGCCTTCTCCCCACCCATATCCTCCTCCAACTCTACTATGCACATGTATACCCCCTACATATGTATGGTATCTCTATATGGGGATCTGATAAATACAACACCATTATACATCCACTTATCATCATCCAAAAACGCATAGTCCGTCTGATCTGCCTCAAATCATGGAGAACACCTACCAAACCACTTTTTGCCAAACTACGCCTACTCAACATACTTAACATGTATAAATATAGCGTATGCATGGATGCACACTCCCTTATTTACCCAGCCTTCAAGGCTTTTCTTCCCCTCCATTACAACAACATCCGACCAATCACAGCTGTTCATAACTACAACACTAGGCGATCATCAAGGAAACACATGTACAACGACTCTAAGACTGGTCAATACAGCAGAGCAGCACAAGCACAATGGGATTAGCTACCAGGACATCTGAGAGATATCTCTTACAAAGCTGAATTCAAAACTGAACTCAAAGCGTATCTCTTACAGCTGCAACAATCATGACACTGCCTACGGGCCTAAAGAGGGCGTTGGACACCTCATCATCAGATGATACCTGAGTGTGGGACAAGTTCAGCGTTGATCACATCCTAAGCCGGAGTGTGGTTGGCCAAACCCCCTTAGGGAGTCACCTCGTGTCTTCCAGCTTTTGTGAGCGCCACCGTTATATATATACAACTGACTAGGACTTTAATACCCTCAACGTATATATATATATATATAAATAATTTATATATATATGTACATATATATATATTTATAATTTTTTTATTATTATTAATAACCCCATATATATATATGTAATATATATAATATTACCTTTGTTATTTGATTTTTACTTTTATTTTTCTCATTTTTTATTATACTCTATCTTATTTTATTTTAATACTCTATCTTATTTTATTTTATTTTAATACTCAATCTATTTTTATTTTATTTTATTCTAATATTTTTAATAATTTAATTTTCATTACTATGAATAATTTGAGAAGTAGTACACCATCTAGTTAAATCAGTAGCTCTTGAGCTAACGATTTGTATGGATGACCAGAAGTTAAGTTAAATTAACTTCATTAAATCGAAGGCCCAGGCCTAGTAGTAGTAGTATGTGTGAGTATGTATGTATGTATGTATGTATGTATGTATGTATGTATGTACATATGTATGTATTTGTGTGTGTGTATGTGTGTGTGTGTGTGTGTGTGTATTTATGTGTGTGTGTGTGTGTGTGTATTTATGTGTGTGTGTGTGTGTGCGTGCGTGTGTATACCAGCAACTCGCTGCGCAGGTGTGTCCTCGGGCTGATGTTATTGTTGTGGTTGAAGCAATGTCAACGCTCACTGGTTTTTCTCTGTTTCTTTACAAATCACTAAATCTATGAAATCATAAGCAGAAATCTGCGTTCATGGGAGGGTCCGACAGGGTCGGTGAGATTTTTTTTTTTTTTTTTTAACGGAACAGTGAGATTCTGAACTCTGTGTGCTTGCTTTTTTTTTTTCTTGGTCCATGTATCGCAAAAAGTTAGCACGACTTTTTTAGCAGACTTGCCCGGCGGTTCATCAATAAACAAAATGGATTTCTATCGGACGGCGCGTTTTCGGACGTCTGGCCGACGAAGCTCTAAGACGGAGATGCAGGCGTATACGGTTACGATTCCCGCATGGGACAGAAAATCTATTGATGACTTAGTCGTAGCGCGTAATGAGGAGATAATATGTGTTGCGAAACAGTGCCCGTCGTTGGCCAGATTCGCAGAAGGTGGCGGGGCAGATGTCCATATTACTAATGGCTACTGTTACCATGCGAAGGTGTCAGATGAGAAGAGAGAAGCGTTTGTGCCAAGGAGGAAGGGGCGTATCCCCGATACTCCAGCGGATGACATTAAAACTTTTATCACGAACTTTTGGGGCGATGTGCCTACCTGGCCGCGCTCATTAACTGAAGTGAAAAAGTGTCTACGGACTCTATTTGAGAGTAACAAGCCGTATACTGTCATTCTGCCATACAATGAGAAGGCGATCTGGGCACAGGAGATAAGGGACCGGCTTATTGATCATCCTATACCTGTTCCTTCTCGCAAGCAACAGTTAGTGGTGGCTTGTCGACTCGGGTCTCGGGAGCAGAGCAGTGCATACAAGCAGAAGCTCAGAGCCCAGGACAAGTTGAAATTGATACCTCAAGCTTTCACATGTTTTGATGGTTTCTACACCCGTAAGGCTCCGATACAATACGCGAACCTTATTGATATGCTTGTCGGGCTGGGTCATGATGATGAGCCTGACACAGTCACGTATGAAAGAACGGGACTAGACGATTTGTCCGAGGAAGATTTGAGTTTGGAGGAGGACTGAGCGCCCCTCAAGGAGCATAAGAAGATGTCGGAGGAAGATTTCCAAGCGGCGGCGCGGAAAATTTTAGAAGAAGGAGTGGGTTCGGAGAGAGAGAAGGCGTTTCTCAAAGCTAAGATGGAGGCGTACAGAGAAATTTTCGACCCTCCTCTGGCAGGTGGTGTAAAGTCGGATGACTTCACTGCTGTCATTTACAAGATACCGGGTGCGGAGCCATCTCCGGCACCACGGAGGGCAAATTTGAGCATACATGAGGCTAAAATAGCGGAGGAGAATGTGAGACAGTTGCTCGATGAGGACTTTATTGAGATATCTACATCTCCAATTGTCTCTCAACCGAAAATCGTCCCTAAGCCAGGAGGAGAATGGCGCTTGACGATCAATTATGCCCGTGTGAATAAGGTGCTAGAGGAAGAGAGAAATCCTCTGCCGACCTTAGAAGAAGGCAGAAGGGTGCTGCGGAATGCTAAATTCTATTCGGTCATTGACCTTAAGAACGGCTTCTGGCAGATACCACTGGACGAGAAATCCAGATGGCTGACTGCATTCGTTGTGGGTATGGAAATATACCAGTGGAAGGTGCTTCCAATGGGACTCAAACAGGCCCCGGGGCTCTTTCAGAAGGCGATGCAGAAGATGTTGAGCGGTCAATATGACGACCAGTCGGAGGATGGTTTTATGAGAAGGAGAGGACAGAAGGCGGGAGAATATGCATTTTGTTACATCGATGACATCATCGTATACTCTAACACAATGGAAGAGCATATCGATCACTTGTCAGATGTCTTCAGGCGCATCGGAGCATTTGGCCTGAAATGCAACCTAAAGAAATGTCAGCTTGCCAGGACAAGTGTGACGTATTTGGGTTACGAGATTTCTCATAATAGGGTCTCGATATCGCGCGAGAAGAGGGAAGAGATCATGAGTAGACAGTTGCCAAAGAATCGCACAGAGTTACACTCTTTTCTTGCGATGGCACAGTACTACAGCCAGTTCATACCCGATTGGGGTGCAACTCTGGCTAAGTTGGAGAAGATGATTGATTTTGGAGACTTTGAGAAGTGGGATGAGGAGGCTTTGCAGGCGTTTAATACGCTCAAAGATCTCATTTACAAAGATCCCAAGGACTGCAGATTAGTACTTATGATGCCTGACTTTACTAAGCAGTTCGTAGTCGACACGGATGCATCTAAGTTGGTGATTGGCGCGGTGCTGCAACAAGAAGATGAGGAGAAAAAGTTGCGCCCGATCATGTTTATTAGTAGAAAGCTGTGTGCGGCGGAGCGAAATTACTGCACGCGACAGAGGGAGGCGTTGGCAGTAGTATGGGCTCTCAAGAGGCTCAGAGAATACTTGTGGGGAGGACCTCTATTCACGGTTAGGACCGATCATCACAACCTTCTTTTGTTGATGAATCATGAACAAACCGGCCGTTTGGCGCGGTGGCAAGCAAACTTACCGGGAAAGCGAAACGTAGTCGCTGATAGCCTTTCCAGGCTAGAGTTTCAGTCGGAGGTGTCGGCTCTCGTATCATCAGTGGAGATGATGGACCTGTCCACGGACAAGGTATACGAGGTGAGCCACATAGAGGCGATGCAGATGGCAAGAGGCGTTCGTTATGACCGCACGGGTCTACGATATAGTCCTCAAGGCCCGGAGCATGGCATATGCTGTGAGGCGCATGTTCTCGAAGACGCTGAGTGGTCTTATGAGGCATACGAGAACGCGAAGGCGAATATAAAAGAAGAGGAGGAGACGACTGAGGTCTGTACTGAACCTCCACAGGAAAATCGAAGCGAGCTTGATGAAGACCCGGAAAGGGTAGGAGTAAGGTTGGAGGACGGTACTATTCATATCGCCTCGCCTACCGCGTGGAGGCAGCAACAGGCGACGGATCCGGAGTTCAAGGAGCTCATAACGTTATACAAGAACCCTAATGAGCTTAAAAAGACTCCACAGATCAAAGATCAGATGAAGGAGATGGCGTGGAGAGATGGGCTATTGTGGTACAAGGGCCAGCATGGCAAATTTGCATCACAGCCTGACAAATGGACTCTCTGGGTACCAGAGAAGTTGAGGCGCTTTATATATGTCGCAGCCCATAACTGCCCCTTACTGGCACATCCGGGTCGACAAAGAACTCATTGGTTCATAGCGAGGCGATTTTGGTGGAAAGGGATGAAGGAGGAGATAGACAGGGAAGTGGACGCATGCATCCCATGCAAAACCACAAAGACACCGCTGAAGGCGAACTTTGGCCTGATCGGTACATTCCCGTTACACGCCGGGATGATTGAATTTTTACACATCGATCATGTGGGACCTTTCCCCGAATCGGCAGAAGGATACAGATACCTTCTTACCGCAATAGATCGAGCCACCAATTATGTCTGGGTTGTTCCTGTTAAGGACGCTACAGGCAAGACAACTGCGGATGCTCTGATCGATAGGATCATCTCGCAGATCGGAGTGCCTAGAAAGATATGTTCTGATCGAGGTTCTGACTTTAATAATGAAGTCATCGACAGACTATCTAAGTACTACGGGATGAAATGGCAATATGTTACTGCCTATAACCCGAGAGCGAATGGCAAGATCGAGCGGGTACATAGACCTCTCAAAGCCTCGCTTAAGATGTACTGTATGAAGAAGGAGAATCAGAGAGCCTGGGTGGAGGCAGCACCTTCATTTGCCTTTGCAATGAACTGTCTATCCTCATCTGCATTAGGAGGAGCCAGGAGCTCAGTCTCGCCATATCAATTGGTTTACGGCCGAGAGCCTAATATCCCAACCTCACTTCTGCATCCACAAGACACTTGGGCAGATGAGGATGAGTTGTTCGGGATGAGACTAAGAGCGAAGATGGAGGCGGAACAAATAGTTGCGGCGCACAGGGAGGCGGAGCGCAGAAGGACTGACGCACAAGGAGTGCGACAAGCGCACTTAGATCAAGTCCGTTTCCAGGTTGGGGATATTGTACTCTTGTACCATCCTCAAGTCCCTAAGGGGGTTAGCTCTAAGCTGTTTACCCACTGGAAAGGACCATACCAGATCATGGAACAGATGGGACCTCTGAATTATAAGATCAGGGGTAGAGGGAAGGTGCAGATTGTGAATGTTCGAAGGCTGATCAAATATGACCCCTTCTTACTTGAGGATGAATCCGTTGAGGAGGCGTTGAAACGGATGAAGGAGGACTTCCAAGAGGTACCGCCTATACAGAAAAAGGATACCTTAGAGGAGGAGAATACCTATCGGGCACCTGTCACGGAGAAGGAGGAGACCGAGAAGAAGAGTAAGGAAGACTCAAACCGCAAAAGCGCGGCGGGGACTCAGTCTAAAGCCCCCATAGTCCGTGGCGGTACGAAGGAGAAGTTCACGGAGGCGCAGAGGAGGAGAGCGCAAAACGATCTCATCTTCGACCAACCTAGAAAGGTGGCAAGGTCGACGCGAGCGACGGATGTCCATGGAGGAGGAGGGGAGAAGGACACTAACCCGAACGCGGGTAATGTGGACATTCGACATGTGCGATGGAAGGAAGGAGAGGCGATTGCGGCCATCAAGTGGGTCCGAGACGCTTTTTATCTGTTGAGACCGGCAGAATCTCATGTTGCCGATGACACTCTCTCAGATCTTTATCTCATGCGAGCTGTGGCGGTCCCGCAGACTACACGGGCAGCACGGACATCGAAGAGATCCTTAGCAGCAAAAACGATACAACCGGTACTCCATTTTTGGAGAAGCATGGAACCTGTTGAGGATCCAAAAGCTAGACAATATTTACAGGTGTACAAAGACGCGAAAAATCTCGAGACATGGGATGATACTATTACTTTTCGAGACAAAGACCACACTGCGTGGACTATTCAGTCACTGCCTAGAGGAGTGCTTGACATTCCTTTTGACTTATCTTTGGGCGCCATCCCTAACAAAATATGGGACATTCTGGAGGAGTCGAAGTTTGACTTGACTTTTGTTGGCGGCCCGCCACCTGGCAAAGGGGTTCGCGCAAGGCGACGAAGGCAGTAAGAGACATTTTTTTCTTTTATCACGCGTCGGACATTGAAAGCTGCATGTGGATTAATCTCATAGTGCCCATGTCAGATCATGTCTTATTAAAATGTTTTTATACAATTGTTGTTACTTGGCATTTTTATCGCAACATATGAGTGCGAGGGTCAATCGGCAAATGGATACGACACCGTATAAGGTGATCGCTTGTGAGTTTAGCGATGGTGTTCCTGGTACGACCCTGCTTCAAGTATCCAGGGTGATGTTCTCAAAAAATGTTCTCATAGTAGACATATTAAATTTTTTTCTTTGGATATACTTAATATCGTCATACCAGCACGGTCCGTCTCTATTTGTGTCAGCATATCGCATGGTCGGGCTCACTCACCCCGGCTTTGGATATAGTTATTAGGTCTGGCCCCCTAGTACTATATTAAGGTAACGGTATGTTATTAAAAGACAATGTATTTACTGATCGGAAGTGTTTTTGGAGGAGAAAAATTATAACGCTGCTTTTGTTGCAATAGTAATACTATTTGTTCTTGACATACTGCCTCAGAATTAAGTTACGGGGGGGACAACAAGTGTGGAAGGAGGAGTTTTTATTTACAAAAACGAGGCTGGAGATTTATAGTTGACTCGTGTCTGGCGTATGAGTTTTATATATCCACTGCACAGTCTATCCGTGGGTTAATGTACTTAGTTGCGACAGCCCGTAGCGTTTGTACAGATAAGAAATCAGCAATTATATGACGAAAATATTGCATATTTCCATCATAAAAACGGGAAGTGATACTGTATGCATCACCCCCCTGCTAGCCGGTAAAAAGTACCCTTTTTCTGGTGTCAGGTGCACGTAGTTTTTTCCCATTATTTTCAATATCGTTTGGCCGGATTTAACCTAATGCCATTTTAACCTTGGTCTGTTGCAGTTTTCTTTTCGGCTTCACTGAGCTAATATAACGAGACATCATTCTCTTTTGGGGATTTGTGTCTGGTTGTATTACCGACTTTTTATTGAGCTATCTTCGGGGATTGTAACAGATAGTGCAATGCAATACCTGAAAATTCTCACAAGAAAGGAGCAAAACCAGCCAGCAAACTTAAAAAAACAAACAGCTATGAGGAAGTCGGAAAGGAAAACAACATACCTTTTGAAGCACTGAATGCAACTCCAGGAATGAAAACCTATAGCCAGCTTCAAAACATCTTAACACACAAATGAACATACATAACATACATGACTATTGCATGATTTTCGTGAAACATGTGATTTTAGGTGTATTTGCACACATTATTCATTCTAAAAACTGTGTATTCTCTGTATTTTTCTCAGTGACTCTGGTGTGCAACACATACGTAAAATTGTCTTCACGTTCATGTGCAACCATAACATGAGTTGTGCTTGAACGAAATGTTTCAAAATTGACATATTGCTTGAAATGCAAGAAAATGTGAAAACGATAAGAAAACAACAGTCAACAAAAACACACAAAATGTATGACTTATTTACTAGAGTTCTCTGCACACACAACGCAACAAACAAATCGAAAGACACAGATAGATAGAACAGAATATGAGAGTGCTAGGATGAGCTGGCATTCCTGTAAATGTTTATATAGCGTGTGTATTCAGTAAATATGTGTGTCGTGGGAGAAGGCTTCAAAAGGTGTGCTTGGATTGTTTGTTTGTCTGTGTGTACACATGTACGCATGTATGTGCATATGTATGTATATATGTACGTACGTAATCGATTGGTACGTAAGTATGTGTGTATGCATGTCTGTATGTATGTAAGGTATGTATGTATGTAATCGATTTGTCTCACCTCTCCCAGTCTCAGAAACTCAAAATCTTTCAACTTCATGCACTTGTAGCACTGCTTGCTTTCTTTTGCTCTGCTCTCCTCTCCTTTATACAGTTATCAAATCTACATATCTATTCGTGTTTTTTCTTGCTTTACAAAGCTACAATTCCAACATGCATGGGAGGGTTATATAATTGAAACCATGAAACCAAGAAGAAATTTGATGTATGGAAGCACACACACAAAAAAACTAACACTTAAGATTTTTTTGTTGTTAATATAAATGCAACCATAAATACCAAAAATCATTATTTCCAATCTCACACCCCGCAAAAGCAGCTATTGCTGACAAAAACAACGAAGAAGCACACGACACTCCATCTTTTTTTCAGTCAAAAAATCAACTTCACGTGGGAAAAGTGCATTGGGAGGGGTCACCCTTCTATAAAAAAATAAAAAAAACTTCAACTCAAAGTTTTGTCGAGAAATTTTACTGGTCGCTTCCTGGTGACGCGCTCAATAGATTACTGTAGTTTATTTTATGACAACGCATCCGGTTCGATCGCTAGATTTTTTTGAAAACATGTCACTGAAAAACTGATACCATATGGTAACACCTGATACCATATGGTATCGCCATGAGCATAGACACAAATACATAAATACATACACACACATGCACACATGCATAAAGATATCCACCGCGGGGGCTGCAAGTATGAAATGCAAGTCTGTATTTTTGCTTGATGAAAGAACACGCATTTAGTTTGTGTGTAGCGCACGTGTGTGACAAAAATAGTGAGTAAAGAGGATGAATTTGAAAGTCCTGCACCCCACGATAGTCTAGAAGCGCGTCTGACACTCCCCAGAAAGCTAACCGATAGAGCTGGAAAGGTACCAGTTGCATGGCCCAAGTACAGGCTTTGAAAACATGTCGTGAGATGTGGTCTAGAGGGGTGTGGAAGACAATCACGTGTGATACTGGCACAAGCGTCCACTGGCTAGAAATCTGGAGTGCAAGTTTGGGCTGCTTTCTGTGCTGAGGAGCTCTAACCGGCGCAAGGTACATGACAAGACACATCTCCTGGGTCTATTCTATCGATCTGACACGTTTGTGTGTGTGTGGTTGCACGGGGAAGGACGCAAGCTTGCACTGTCTATTCAACACATGCAGAACTCAGCAACAAAGAATCTGTGCATCTCTACCAAGGTGTAGTGGCAGTGTTGCAGACATCAATTTTAGTGCAAGCTATTGTGCTAGATCTGGGTAGTTGCATGGCATGCTGTGGGACGTGGGGAAATGCACGCAGACAGCGCAAGGAGAAAGGTGGTCAGTCAGTCGCAAACAACAGACCAAGCAAGTTGTGATACAGCCTCGAAAAAAACACAGGCAAGCCAGGAAATTGCATAGTCATGGCGTACATACATAAAGAGGCGCCTAGACTATCGTTCTGTCTCAACATGCTGTGT
>WBZZ01003539.1:105000-171784 GCA_019918135.1 Paulinella micropora
AGTCTAGGAATAAGCAACAAACAATGGCCTCCGCAACTTCGCTTCAGTTATTACTGACGACATTCAAGAGAAAAAAAAAATTGTAATGCCCCCAACGATAGCTCTAAAAAGTCGATAATACAACCAAACACAGTCCTCAAAAGATGAGAATGATGTCTCGTTATATTAGCTCAGTGAAGCCGATTCAAAGGAAAACTGCAACAGACCAGGAATAAAATGGCATCAGGTCCAGTCCGGACAAATAAAACTGAAAAACAAGCTGGTGCACCTGTCACAAGGACAAGGTACTTTTTACCGACTATCCGGGGGGTGATGCCTACAGTACCCCCTCCCGATTTTATGACGGAAATAGCATTTTCGTCATACACCTTCTGATTTGTTTCTGCAAATAGTATGCGCTATGGAGTCATGCCACACAGCGCATCGACCCACGGATAGACGCAAAAAGACGATAAATATATACTCATACGGCACGTCAAAGCGGATTCTCCAGCCATTCTTGTAGACTTTTGAACTCCTTCCCCTCAATCTCTCTCTCTCTTTTTTTTTCCTCTGCAGTATGTCAAGAACAAACGTACTATTAATAAAAAAATACAAGCAACGTGGTGCTGTAGTACGATTCCCCCTTTGATCTCCTTCTTCTTATCATTATTATTATTATTATTATTATTATTATTTATTATTATTATTATTATTATTATTATTATTATTATTATTATTATTATTATTATTATTATTATTATTATTATTATTATTATTATTATTATTATTATTATTATTATTATTATTATTATTATTATTATTATTATTATTATTATTATTCACAGGGAGATCGTAAGTACATTGTCTTTTTTAATGACATACCCTTGTATAAGGCGGATATCCTATGATATAGTATTAGGGGGCCAGTCCTAATAGCTATATCCGAAGTCGAGGTGTATGTACCCGACCCTGCGATATACCGACACAAGTAGAGATTGACCGTGCTCAGGTACGACAGTATATAATCTATCGTAAAAAATAATTTAATGAAAGTTTCAGAGAACATTTCATTTTCGAGAACATCATCCCAGGACTTGGAAAGGGTCATACCCGGGAACACCATCGCTCAATACACTAGCGATCCCCGTATACGGTGTAGTATCATCGTCGATCGACCTTTCGCACTCGTATGTTGCGATCGAACGCCAAGTTATATCACTGAGTCTTTTTAATATTCATATTGATAACTGATGATGCATGATCAAATCATGATACGCCGTGGGCAATGAACCAGTTTGTTTGAGACGCATAAAGAAAAATAGTTTCCTTGTTACTGCCTTCGTCGTCTGGCGCGGATTTCTTTACCTGGTGGAGGACCACCAACAAAAGTCAGATCGAACTTTGACTGTTCGAGAATGTCCCAGATCTTATTAGGGATTCCGCCCAACGATAATTCAAAAGGGATATCAAGCACTCCTCTTGGCAGTGTCTGAATGGTCCACGCAGTGTAATCCTTGTCTCTGGGAGTAATTGTATCATCCCATGTCTCGAGACTTTTTGCATCTTTATATACTGGCAGATCGCCCCCGCGGATCGACTTTTCGAGCATGGTCAGCCACAGCCCTTGGCACGCCTGGGCTTGGCGCATAAACGGCAGGTTGTCCGTCGACAATGCAGCGGGCTCAAACAGCTCTGCGGTCGTGCTAGTCAGCCAGCATGCCTCTACCAGGCGCGGAGACAGACGAGGCGCAGTGTCTTGGCCCTCGCCGTCGTCAGCGGTCGCTGCGAGTACCCGTGCTTGCATGGATTTTTATATTTCCCCTCCCCCCAAGCGGTGTCTGGAAACGTGCCATAAACTGCAACGACTCCTTTTCATCGTACGCTCCGAGAAACAACGAGGCTACGCCACTGAGCATAAAAGCAAACCACGTGTTGCCCGATGCCATCCACGTCCAGAGCACGTAATACTGTGTGATGAAAGAAGATTGCAGTCCGTCGTTTTTGGGCAAAGCGGGAAGCATAGCAAAGGTGATGGTAAAGAGCAGAGCGCCGCAGATGGCAGTATTAGACCAGTTGTTTAAAAGTGCTTCCTTCTTTCTCATGGACGAACCGTGGCCCATGATGAGAAATCCCAGTTTTGCAGACAGGCGAATCCCTCCGATAAAGCACAAGACCCGAAGAATCATGCACGGAATCGAAACCCAGAGGATAGACTCCAGTCCCGTCATTTTCCAGCTGACATGTGCATCGTTAAACATCGCTACCGCGAACGCGCAACCTGACGGGCCGAAGCCAGAGAGCCAGACAAAAGCCCACCGCCGCCACTTGGATAGGCGGGACTCGTGGTCGGCCATGCCCCTCGACAGCGCTATTTTCTCTAGTATTTCCAATTCAGGATTGGCGAGAGCACACAGGCGGTGATCGTTTGCTGTCGGGGGAACTCCCGTGATCGGAACCTCCTCTTCTATTATTGTTTCCATCTAAAATAGCTTCCTTTCCTCCTTTTTTAGTTACTATACCAATAGTTATTTTTATTAAAGAGTTCTTCCTCTCCCTGTCTCTTTCGCTTTCTGTTGGAAATTTGCGGCCATGGCGGGTCTGTACGAGTGGTTGTCGCTTGGGCTGACGTTGTTTCTGGTCTTGTCGGACGTTTATTTCTTAGTTTCGTCTTCTTCCTCGGCATTGCTCAGGCTCTTGGCGTGGACCACGCTCACGGGCTGGCTGATTTGTGAGTTGGCATGGAAGAGCTATATTAGGTCTGCCCATGGTAGGATGATCAAACACTGGAGGATTGAGCGCAGCCATAGCAATCCAAGCGATCTTGATATACTATCGTGCTTGGAATTTTTCCGAAAAGCAGACGCGCAACAGATCGAGGCTGCCGTGGTCCCTCTTGTTAACTTCCGCGCCTTGGCGGTGTGTTCAGACCAAGAATTGCGCCAAGTGTTTTGTGACGTTCTGTGCGCTGGCGTAGCCGGGGCGCAGGCGCGGAAAAGGAAGCGAGCCTTGGCGGGAAAGCTGTTGGCAGCAGTGAGGCGTCACTTCCCGCGGGGCCGCGAGCCCGCCTGCAGCTTTTCTTCCATCTGGCAGATGCGGCCCCACGCTCTGGACTTGCCCTGGATCACCAACCGCGTGATGTACGCCTTGGACTCGCTTCTGTGCGCCTACGTCTGCTGGAAGGGCCAAGTGGCCTGGCAGGCCCGCGACGCGGATTTTCCTCTTGTCATTCGGGGACCTGTGCGCCCAGGCTCGCGTGTCGTCCTGCTTTTCCACGGCGCCACCTGCAAGTTTGCCGCGATCTGGAACTTGCTACGAGCCATCCCCGCCGGTGAGGTGGTGGTGGCGCCCGTCTTTGCTCCGCTTTGGTACTTTGGCGAACTCACCGCGACCAGCTCGGGCGTCACCCTCGACAGATTCTTGGCTCCACTGCACGCCTACTTGCAAAGCTTGGGAATCGTGGAAATCATTATTGTGGGCTGGTCTCTAGGGGCTGTGGTGAGTCATGGTTTCCTGCAAAGGTATGGCGGTTGCTACTACGTCCGTGCCAGTGTCATAATTGAGCCTGTGCTTTCGGTGTCTGCCTGCACGCTGGCCTACAGTGCGGTCTGTCAACCGTTCTCACAGATCCTGTCGGTCCTGACACAGCGCGGCGGGTCCTCGAACCCCTGGGTATCCACGCTTTTTGCCGCTTTTCTCACGCACGAAAAGCTAGGTCGTTGCTATTTTAAGTTTCTGCCCTATCGCTTCTGTTTCTGGCCTCACTGCTCTCACAATCTTCTGGACTCCCCGAGCACTCTCTTCCTGCTTTCGGCAAATGACTCCCTAACCTACTACGATCTTCCCTACATGTAAACAATGTTTCCACAGAGCCGGGCTTTCACGGGTCGTGGCTTGGTCGAGCAAGCCTAGCCGCTCGGATTGAGCGCTGGTTTGATAAGCAAAGCCACACGAGTCCGAGAGAATGTCTCTAGGTTGGTCCGACTTGGCACTGAGAACTAAGAAAGGGAGAGGCAAGCGGAAGGAGAGGGGGAAGAGCGCGAATTGTCTTAGTCCGCTATCCGAAAATCGGGAGCGGGAATGAGAAGGGGGAGGGGCGGAAGGGGGGGTTCGTGCTAAGAATGTACAAAAAAAAATTTAATGAAAAAAATCCTTGATAAAGTTTTAATCGTGGCACTGAGAACTAAGAGAGGGATAGGGAAGAGGCAGGGAAGGGGAAAACACTATCTGTCTTTGCCCTCATCTGAGAACGGGGAGCGGGAGAGGAAAGGGGGGGGGGGGGGGCGCCCGGCATCGGGGGACTTAGTTGAGGCATTTCATGTATTTTTTGTAGCTTCTGCGCTCTTCCCCTCCCCCCTTGCCCTTCCCCTGCTCTTTGAGCCCCCCCGGGCTCAGGGGGGCGAGGGGGAGTAGAGGGGAGGGAGGCACAAGACAAATTTAAAGGAGAGAGGGGAGGGGGGCGTCAAGACAATTTTTTTTATTAAAGCTCGACGGTCATACACTTGGCACTGAGAACTAGGAGAGGGAGAGGAAAGAGGCAGGAAAGGGGGAGGGCAGGGGCACGCTAAGAATGTACAAAAAAAATTAATAAAAAAATCCCCCCTCTCCTCGCCGACCCACAGAGTAAAGACGTGCCACGCCCAGCAACAACCCTTGTCCGCAATGCCTATGAGCGAGAGCGGTTCGGATGTAGATTCAACGTCGATGGCACATTCTTAGCGCGCCCCCCCGCCCCTCCCCCTTCCCACTCCCGCTCCAGATTCTCAGACGGGGAGGACTAGGAAAATTCGTGCTTCCTCCTTCCCCCTGCCCTCTTCCCTCTCCCGCTCCTAGTTTTCAGTGCTAAGTATACGACCGTTGAACCTTAATTCAGCGTAAAATCTTTTTCGCACTTTCTTGGCGCGCCCCCAGAGAGCGTACACTAAATCAAAAACTGTAAGCAGGTAGCTTTCGAGCGGCACCAACATGATGGAAGGCACGGCCAGCAGCCGCCGCGCTCGCGCACGCTCGGTTACGGAACATCGCCCCCCGAAGCAACGCGTTGCTCCCGGAACAGCCCTCAGTGGACAAAACCTGCGGCAACTGGCCGCGGCCCGTGTCGTCGGGGCACAGCGCCAGGCGCGCCCCGCCGTGGTGCCAGAGGCGGCGCCCGCCACGCTCGAGCCGGGCTTCAACTTTGAACAAGTCATCGTGGCCAGCCTGAGCATTTTGGATCTGGAAGAAATCCCTCGCTTGACAACGACACGAGGGTAGCGCTCGTGGCAGGCGGATTACCGGAAGGCGCCCGTGCGTACCAGGTTGTCCGAGGCCAGCCTGAACTCCCTACCCGAGCTCCAGGTCACGGGCGCTTTTCTCGCAGCACCCGGGTCGCCCAAGGAGTGCTCCATCTGCCTCCAAGATTTGGTAGCAGGAGAGTTGCTGCGGGGGCTGCCCTGTGCGCACTACCTGCACCGAGCGTGCGTGGACCCCTGGCTGCGAACCAAGGATTCGTGCCCCGTGTGCAGCCTAGTGCTATCCTAGGCACTTCCAAGACCACCGTGGACAAAATGGTGAAGACGTTTATGACCGCAGCGGATCTATGCCAGGAATTTTACTTATTTCTGGGCTACAACAATAAATAAAAATATTAGTGCTGGCCGAAAACCTCGGAAACGCTGCCTTTTTCGGCCGTATCACAGACCCCCTCCCCGCCAAGCCGCTGGATTTGGCGCCGAATGAATGGGCCGGGGCGGCCCGTTAAGAATACGGAACCCTTTTGCCGGGGAAACAAGCGCGCGCCAAAAATCTTATTGAAAGCAAATGCAGGCACAAGGGGCGAGGGGGGGGGGGGGGAGGCGGGGAAAGGGAGGAGGGTTTCCCTCCCTCTTCCCTCGCTCCCCCCTCCCTCCCCCCCTCCCCCTTTTTCAAACAGGATTTTTCTCTTTCTCTCACTTCTCTTGCTTGCACAAAATTTGTCGCTAAATTTGCGTACGCGTGCGCTTGGAATGATATGGCCGCAAAGTGCAGTACTGCCAGAAAAGCCTGGAACGCTGCCTTGTTCGGCCATATCACATGTACAAAAACGCCAAGCCGCCATATTTAGCGCACAGTTTGGCGCGGGTTGGACAGGGCTGAGTTGTGACGATCTGTCTTTGCCTCGTCCAGAAATTTTCTCACTGCGCAGGCAAATTGTGACATATGCATCTTAATAGCACAAAGGATACCACTGCCAATGTTCAAATACCAATCCGGGGCCTAGTGTGTGTGAGCGCTTGCTGCTTTTGATTTGCTGCGCGGACGCTAGGTAGCAGACCTTTCGCGGAAGTGTCGTTGCTTGAGCTGTACGTTGGCGTGAGAGGGATACTTGTGGCCTGGCGTGGGAGAGAGACTAGGGTTCCACCATTTGTGCCAAGAAAATATTTCGGCGAAGCGATCCCACTTTCCGTCCATCCGACAACAGCGTTGGCATTTTTGTCGTAATAAACAAGCCCACTCATTTTCGTCCTGGTAGGTGAACTAAAAGAGGGAGCGGGAAGGGAGGAGGGGGGGGGGGGGGCGCCAAGAAAGCGTGAATTTTTTTTTTTCGTTAAAGCCCGACGGACTTACACTTGGCACTGAGAATTAGGAGAGGGAGAGGGAAGATGCAGCGGAGGGGAGAGAGCACGAATGGTCTTAGTCCCCCTCCCCCCCCCCCCCTGCGGGAGAGAAAAGGGCAGGGGAAATCAAGAAAGTACCAAGAAAAATGTACTTTAGAAAGTCTCGACAAGGGAGAAGGGAAAGGGGGGGGTGCTCGGCATTGGGGGGCTTAGTTGAGGCGTTTAATGTATTTTTTTGTAGCTTCTGCGCTCTCCCCTTCCCCCCTTGCCCTTCCCTGTTCTTTGAGTCCCCCGGGCTCAGGGGGCTCAGAGAGGAGGGAAGAAAAAAAAGGGAGGGAGGGGGGGGGGGGGGCGGGGGGGGGGGGGGGGGCGCCCCCCACCCTCTGTGGGCTCCCAAAAAAAGTTCACTTAATTTAACCTGGTCACTTTGTGACCAGGTACAGGCATGGCCCTGCCCTTGGCTTTTATGGGCCCTGTCTCGACTACAAACTCCGTCTAAGTCCGGGGGCAAGGCCCCTCTCCCCTGCCTCTCCTAGTTCTCAGTGCTAAGTGTAAGACTTTGCCGAGTTTTAATTAAAAAACTTTTTTTTGAATTTTCTTGGCGCCCCACTCTTGGGGCCCATGCCTCTTCCCTCTCTCTCTCTCTCTCTCTCTCTCTCTCTCTCTCTCTCTCTCTCTCTCTCTCTTTGTTCTCGGTGCCAAGTGTAAGATCGTCGAACTTTAATTCAGCGTAATCTTTTTTGCACTTTCTTAGCGCGCCCCAACTCCTCGTCCTTTCCTGCCCTGCTCCTCGGGGGGAGGGGTGGTGTGATATGGTCAAATGTTGGGAGTGATAAAGCTAAAAAAGGCAGTTCTACCGGAAAACCTGAAAGCACTGCCTTTTTCGGTCGTATCATAGTCGTGCAAAACTTAGCGCCAAATGAACGGGCCGCTCCGGCAAATGAATGGGCCGCTCCGGTCTCTTTCCGCGGGGTAACATATGTTTTCCCGCGGAAAAACCGCGCGCCAAAATCTTTTTTGTTGCGCAAATGACAAGTTTTTTATACCCCTCCCCCTTCGGAGGGAGGAGCGGGAAGATAAGGGGGAGGGGGGAGAGAAGGGGGAGGGGGAAGAAAAAGGGGAGCGGGGGAAAAAGGGGGATGGGAAGAGAACGGGGGCGCCCCTCTCTCTCTCCCCATCCCTCTCTCTTCCCCTTTAAACAAACGAAAGGGGGGAGGGGGGAGGGGAGGGTTTTCCTCCCTCTTCCCTCTCCCCTCCCTCTCCCCTCCCTCTTCCCTCTTTCTTCCCTCTTCCCTCCCTCTCCCCTCTCCCCTCTCCCCTCTTCCCTCCGTTCCCCCTCCCCTTTTTTTTCAAACAGGATTTTTCTCTTTCTCTTTCTCTCTTCTTTTTTTTGCATAAAATTTGTCGCCAAATTTGCGTATGTGTGCGCCTGGAATGATATGGCCGAAAAGGGCAGTATTGCCAGAAAAGCCCGGAAACGCTGCCTTTTTCAGCCATATCACATGCACAGACCGCCAAGCCTCCATATTTAGCGCCATCAAGAAAGAACCAAAAAGAAATGTACTTTAAAAAGTCTCGACAAGGGGGAAGGGGGGGGGGGCGCCCGGCAGTGGGGGGCTTAGTTGAGGCGTTTCATATATTTTTTTTGGTAACTTCTGCGCTCTCTCCCTCCCCCCTTGCCCTTCCCCTGTCCTTTGAGCCCCCCGGCTCAGGGGGCTCAGGGGGAGGAAAGAAAAAAAGGGGGGGGGGGGCGCCCCCCCTCCAGCCCGCGCCGGCGGGCTGGATTCTCAGTGTCAAGTATAAGACTTTGTCGAGCTTTAATAAAAACAATTATTTTTCGCACTTTCCTGGCGCCTCCCTGCCTCTTCCTTCTCCCTCTCCTAGTTGTCAGTGTCAAGTGTAAGGCTTTGTCGAGCTTTAATTCAGCGTATTTTACAAATTCTTGGCGCGCTCTCTTCTCCCCTTTTTTTCTCCCTCTCTTAGTTCTCAGTGCCAGAATTAAAACTTTGTCAAGAATTTTTTTATTGTTTGTACATTATTAGCGCGCCCCTGCCCCTGCCTCTTCCCCTTCCCACTCCCGCTCCCGAGTCTCAGACCGGGACTAAGACAATTCGTCCTTCCCCCTTCTCCTCCCCCTTCCCTTTTTTTCGGTTCCAGTGTAAGACTGTCGAGCTTTAATAAAAAAGAATTTCACTTTCTTGGCCCCCCCCCCCCCCCTTGTATCCAAAGATCTTTTCGCCACCCTCCCCTCTCCCTCTCTTAGTTCTCAGTGCCAAGATTAAAACTTTGTCAAGGATTTTATTATTATTTTTTTTTTTGTACATTCATAGCGCGTCCCCCCCTCCTCCCCCGCCCTCCCCCTTCCCACTCACACTCCCGATTCTCAGACGGGGGACTAAGACAATTCATGCTTCCTCCTCCCCGGCCTCTTCCCTCTCCCTCTTTTAGTGCTCAATGCCAAGTGTAACGCTTTGTCGAGCTTTAAGAACAAGAATTCATATATTCTGGGCGCCCCCCTCCCCCCCGCCCCTTCCCTCTCCTTCTCCTAGTTTTCAGTATCAAGTGTAAGACTTTGTCGAGCTTTAATTCAGCGTATTTCGCATATTCTTTGGCGCCACCCCTCTCCCGCTCTCCGTTCGCAGATGGGGGGCAAAGACAGATAGTGCTTGCCTCTCTCCCTGCCCCTTCCCTCTCCCCCTCTTGGTTCTTAGTTCCAAGATTAAAACTTTGTCAGGGATTTTGTTTATATATTTTTTCTTGTACATTCTTAGCGCGCCCCTACCCTCCCCCTTCCCTCTCCCACTTCCTGTTCTCAGATGGGGGATTAGACAATTCGTGCACCCCCCCCCCCCCCCTGAGCCCGGGAGGGCTCAAAGAATAGGGAGCAAAACTGACAAAAAAACTAAGATGTCACTGAGCCCGAGCCGGCGCCCCCCTCCCCTCTCCCTTGAGCCCAGGGGGCTCGAGGAGCAGGGGACGGGGAGGGGAAGGGCGCAGAAGCTACAAAGGAAATAAATACATAAAACGCCTCCACTAACCCCCCCCCCCCTCTCTTCCCTCTCCCTCGCATAGTTCTCAGTGCCTAAGTGTAAGACCGTCGAGCTTTAATTCAGCGTATTCTTTTCTGCACTTTCTTGGCGCGCCCCCTTCCCTTTCCTGCTCCCTGCTCTCAGACGGAGAAGGGGGGGGGGGGGGCAAAGACAGATGGTACTTGCCCCTCCCCCTCTCTTCTTTAAATTTGTTTTGTGCCTCCCCTCCCCTGAACCCGGGGGGCTCAAAGAGCAGGGGGCAGAACTGGACACAAAACTAAGAAGATGCCACTGAGTTTATGCCGGGGCGCCCCCACCCCTGCATCCAAAGATTCTTTCTGCCACCCTCCCCTGCCCCTCCCCTCTCCCTCTCTCAGCTCTCAGTGGCAAGTGTACGACTTTGTCGAGCTTTAATTCAGCGTAATCTGCACATTCTTTGCGCCCCCGACCCCTGCCTCTTCCCTCTCGCACTCCTAGTTTTTGGTGCCAAGTGTAAGGCCGTCGAGTTTTAATAAAAAAAATTTCGTTTTGTACTTTCTTGGCGCGCCCTCCTCCCTCTCCCACTCCTCCCCGTTCTCAGATAAAAGGCAAAGATAGATCGTGCTTGTCCCCCCCCCCCCCCCCTGCCCCTTTGCTCTCCCGTCCCCTGTTCTTAGACAGGGTTCCCCCTTCCCCCAGGGTGCCCCCCTCGCCCTCTCTCTTTTGAATTTGTCTTGTGCCTCCCCTCCCCCCTGAGCAAAGGAGGCTCAAAAAGCAGGGAGGAGGGGGAAGGGAAAGGCGCATGACGGGGCGCCCCACCCCTCCATTTCTCGGGGCTCGGGTTTGCCGGGGAGGGGCGCTCCCCCCCCCCCCCTCCTTTTATTCAAAGATTCTTTCTGTCACTCTTCCCTCTCCCTCCCCTGAGCCCAGGGGGCTCAAGGAGCAGGGCAAGGGGGAGAGGGAAGGGCGCAAAAGCTAAAAAAAATTAAATACTTGACACCCCTCCCCCTCTCTCTTCTCTTCTCGCTTGTCGAGACTTTTTAAACTACATTCTTTTTGTACATTCATAGCGCGCCCTGCCCTTCCCCTTCCCTTTCTCTTTCCTAGTTTTTACAGCCAAGTGTAAAACTTAAAGTTTGTCGAACTTAAAAAAAAAATTCACACATTCTTTGGCGCGGGGCTGGTGCCAAGTGTAAGACTGTCGAGTTTTTATTTTTAAAAAACGCACTTTCCTGGCGCCTCTGCCTCGTCCCTCTCCCTCTTCTAGTTGTCAGTGTCAAGTGCAAGGCTTTGTAGAGCTTTAATTCAGCGTATTTTACAAATTCTTGGCGCGCCCTCCCTCCCCTTTTTTTCTCCCCTCTCTTAGTTCTCAGTGCCAGAATTAAAACTTTGTCAAGAATTTTTTTATTGTTTGTACATTATTAGCGCGCCCCTGCCCGTTCCCCTTCCCACTCCCGCTCCCGAGTCTAGACGGGGATTAAGACAATTCGTGCTTTCCCCCTCCCCTCCTCTTTCCCGACGGGGGAGGGAAAGGGGGGGGGGGGGGGGGCAAAGACAGATCGTGCTTGCCCTCCCCCCGCCCCTTCCCTCTCCCTCTCTTAGTACTCAGTGCCAAGATTAAAATTTTGTCAGTGATTTTTTATTTATTAATTTTTTCTTGTACATTCTCAGCGCGCCCCTACCCTCCCCCTTCCCTCTCCCGCTCCCGATTCTCAGACGGGGGACTAAGACAATCCATGCTTCCTCCTCCCCGGCCTCTTCCCTCTCCCTCTCTTAGTTCTCAATGCCAAGTGTAAGGCTTTGTCGAGCTTTAATAACAAAAAATTCATACATTCTTGGCGCGCCCCTTCCCCCTTCCCCGCTCCCTGCTCTCAGACGGAGAGGGGGGAGGGGGCAAAGACAGATGATGATTGTTCCCCCCCCCCCCTCCCCCCTGCCCCTTCTTTTTTTCTCTTAGTTCTCAGTGCCAAGATTAAAACTTTGTCAGGGATTTTTTTTCTTGTAAATTCTTAGCGCGCCCCGGCCCTCCCCCCCCCCCCCTCCCTTCCCTCTCCCACTCATAGTTTTCGGTTCCAAGTGTAAGACCGTCGAGCTTTAATTCAGCGTATTCTTTTTCGCACTTTCTTGGCGCGCGAGCAGAGCACAGACGGTGTCGGCCAGGGTTCTAACATAGGCTTTTTAATAACAAGACGTGGGCCGGATTCTGCTGCAGCCTGAGGGTGCCGGCGCGAAGAAGAAAGATCGTCGAACTTTAAATCAGCCGAATTTTTTTTGCACTTTCTTAGCGCGCCCCCACTCCTCCCCCTTTCCTGCCCTGCTCCTCGGGGGGGGGGGGGGGGGTGATATGGTCACATTTTGGGAGAGATATAGCTAAAAAAGGCAGTTCTACCGGAAAAAAGGCAGTTCTACCTTCTGGCGTCGCAGCTGCCGCGCGCTCTCCTCTGCGCCGGCCAGCTCTTTCTGCTTGACCTCCAGTTCCGGGGATCCTGGAACGCGGCCGCCAGTTGGCGCTTGGCTGCCTCCTGCTGGCAATCCTCGCAGCGGCCGCAGGGCTCCCCGCCCCGCTCGTTTTCCTTGGCCCGGTCCTCGGCCCCCTCGTCCGCCGAGGGCCCGGGCGCGTCCTCGTCCTGCCGAGGTTCCTCGTCGTCGTCCTCGTCTTGTTCCTCACTGCTGCTCTCTTCCGCTTCCAGGCTAGCCAGCCACGCGTCATCGCACAGCTCGTCCAAGTGCACCAGTAGCTCTGCGGGCGACTTGAGCCCATGCGCAACCAGCCGAGGCCGCAGCGTGTGCCAGTAAGCATGGGACACAGCAAAGTCTGGCCCCCAGCTCTCGAGCCACGCGCCTTGCCGCCACGCGCCCTCACGTGCCAAGATGCCGGCTAGGCACAGAGCATGCGGTACGGACCTCGCCAGGACCACAAAGCCGTCGTCATCGATCGCCTGCATGCACGCGAGGGAAGTCGCCATCTCCAGCAGCGCCCGGCAGCGCGGCACACTCGGCGGCGGGTGGAGCCGCAAAAAAAGTGCAGCAGCACGGGAGATCGCGCCGCCATGGCCGCGACGAGCCACCTCGGATCCGACAATCGCAGCATGTCGCTGGCGTCGCCTAGTATGGCCCACACCTCGTTGCGCTCGAACTACACCAGCGACGTGTTCAGGACCGTCATGACCCGCGAGCTCGTGAGGAGCACGCAATCCTGCGCCGGGCTAATCTCGAGCTGCATCATTTTGCAGATGTCCACCAGCAGCATCTCCAGCGTGAAAACCTGGTACTTGCGGGTTGGCGGGGCCCGCGGCGCGCACAACTGCGTCAGCACCGACCGGAGCACCCTCTCCGCCGGGTAACGCGCGCGCAGCGCCTGCCACACGCGACCCGCGGCGCCTATCCAGCTGGCCCACGTGCTCGCGTACAGCAAGGGCATGTCCGGGTCGGGACGCGCCTGGGCCACCATCGACGACAGGATGCTCAGGTTCGCCTCCACCGCTGATCCGCGCACCAGAGCCAGCACCCTCTGTGCCAGCTCGTACTGTTCCATAGCACAGGCCGGCGCTTGATCTAGCGCGTCCACGCCGCTCCACCACGGGCCGTGCAGCGGCGCAGCTCACAGCCCATCGGTCGCCAACCGGCACAAAAGCGCCCAAAACCGTTGGCGCAGCACTCCCGCGCCAACCGGCCCCTTGTGCGAAAAAAGGCCGCTGGGTATGAGACTCCTGAGCGCGCTCGCACTATCCTCAGCCTCCGCGCACCAAGCTCGCAGCAAACTCTGTGCCTGTGCCAGATCGCCCCCGCGGATCGACTTTTCGAGCATGGTCAGCCACAGCCCTTGGCACGCCTGGGCTTGGCGCATAAACGGCAGGTTGTCCGTCGACAATGCAGCGGGCTCAAACAGCTCTGCGGTCGTGCTAGTCAGCCAGCATGCCTCTACCAGGCGCGGAGACAGACGAGGCGCAGTGTCTTGGCCCTCGCCGTCGTCAGCGGTCGCTGCGAGTACCCGTGCTTGCATGGATTTTTATATTTCCCCTCCCCCCCAAGCGGTGTCTGGAAACGTGCCATAAACTGCAACGACTCCTTTTCATCGTACGCTCCGAGAAACAACGAGGCTACGCCACTGAGCATAAAAGCAAACCACGTGTTGCCCGATGCCATCCACGTCCAGAGCACGTAATACTGTGTGATGAAAGAAGATTGCAGTCCGTCGTTTTTGGGCAAAGCGGGAAGCATAGCAAAGGTGATGGTAAAGAGCAGAGCGCCGCAGATGGCAGTATTAGACCAGTTGTTTAAAAGTGCTTCCTTCTTTCTCATGGACGAACCGTGGCCCATGATGAGAAATCCCAGTTTTGCAGACAGGCGAATCCCTCCGATAAAGCACAAGACCCGAAGAATCATGCACGGAATCGAAACCCAGAGGATAGACTCCAGTCCCGTCATTTTCCAGCTGACATGTGCATCGTTAAACATCGCTACCGCGAACGCGCAACCTGACGGGCCGAAGCCAGAGAGCCAGACAAAAGCCCACCGCCGCCACTTGGATAGGCGGGACTCGTGGTCGGCCATGCCCCTCGACAGCGCTATTTTCTCTAGTATTTCCAATTCAGGATTGGCGAGAGCACACAGGCGGTGATCGTTTGCTGTCGGGGGAACTCCCGTGATCGGAACCTCCTCTTCTATTATTGTTTCCATCTAAAATAGCTTCCTTTCCTCCTTTTTTAGTTACTATACCAATAGTTATTTTTATTAAAGAGTTCTTCCTCTCCCTGTCTCTTTCGCTTTCTGTTGGAAATTTGCGGCCATGGCGGGTCTGTACGAGTGGTTGTCGCTTGGGCTGACGTTGTTTCTGGTCTTGTCGGACGTGTATTTCTTAGTTTCGTCTTCTTCCTCGGCATTGCTCAGGCTCTTGGCGTGGACCACGCTCACGGGCTGGCTGATTTGTGAGTTGGCATGGAAGAGCTATATTAGGTCTGCCCATGGTAGGATGATCAAACACTGGAGGATTGAGCGCAGCCATAGCAATCCAAGCGATCTTGATATACTATCGTGCTTGGAATTTTTCCGAAAAGCAGACGCGCAACAGATCGAGGCTGCCGTGGTCCCTCTTGTTAACTTCCGCGCCTTGGCGGTGTGTTCAGACCAAGAATTGCGCCAAGTGTTTTGTGACGTTCTGTGCGCTGGCGTAGCCGGGGCGCAGGCGCGGAAAAGGAAGCGAGCCTTGGCGGGAAAGCTGTTGGCAGCAGTGAGGCGTCACTTCCCGCGGGGCCGCGAGCCCGCCTGCAGCTTTTCTTCCATCTGGCAGATGCGGCCCCACGCTCTGGACTTGCCCTGGATCACCAACCGCGTGATGTACGCCTTGGACTCGCTTCTGTGCGCCTACGTCTGCTGGAAGGGCCAAGTGGCCTGGCAGGCCCGCGACGCGGATTTTCCTCTTGTCATTCGGGGACCTGTGCGCCCAGGCTCGCGTGTCGTCCTGCTTTTCCACGGCGCCACCTGCAAGTTTGCCGCGATCTGGAACTTGCTACGAGCCATCCCCGCCGGTGAGGTGGTGGTGGCGCCCGTCTTTGCTCCGCTTTGGTACTTTGGCGAACTCACCGCGACCAGCTCGGGCGTCACCCTCGACAGATTCTTGGCTCCACTGCACGCCTACTTGCAAAGCTTGGGAATCGTGGAAATCATTATTGTGGGCTGGTCTCTAGGGGCTGTGGTGAGTCATGGTTTCCTGCAAAGGTATGGCGGTTGCTACTACGTCCGTGCCAGTGTCATAATTGAGCCTGTGCTTTCGGTGTCTGCCTGCACGCTGGCCTACAGTGCGGTCTGTCAACCGTTCTCACAGATCCTGTCGGTCCTGACACAGCGCGGCGGGTCCTCGAACCCCTGGGTATCCACGCTTTTTGCCGCTTTTCTCACGCACGAAAAGCTAGGTCGTTGCTATTTTAAGTTTCTGCCCTATCGCTTCTGTTTCTGGCCTCACTGCTCTCACAATCTTCTGGACTCCCCGAGCACTCTCTTCCTGCTTTCGGCAAATGACTCCCTAACCTACTACGATCTTCCCTACATGTAAACAATGTTCCCACAGAGCCGGGCTTTCACGGGTCGTGGCTTGGTCGAGCAAGCCTAGCCGCTCGGATTGAGCGCTGGTTTGATAAGCAAAGCCACACGAGTCCGAGAGAATGTCTCTAGGTTGGTCTGACTTGGCACTGAGAACTAAGAAAGGGAGAGGCAAGCGGAAGGAGAGGGGGAAGAGCGCGAATTGTCTTAGTCCGCTATCCGAAAATCGGGAGCGGGAATGAGAAGGGGGAGGGGCGGAAGGGGGGGTTCGTGCTAAGAATGTACAAAAAAAAATTTAATGAAAAAAATCCTTGATAAAGTTTTAATCGTGGCACCGAGAACTAAGAGAGGGATAGGGAAGAGGCAGGGAAGGGGAAAACACTATCTGTCTTTGCCCTCATCTGAGAACGGGGAGCGGGAGAGGAAAGGGGGGGCGCCCGGCATCGGGGGACTTAGTTGAGGCATTTCATGTATTTTTTGTAGCTTCTGCGCTCTTCCCCTCCCCCCTTGCCCTTCCCCTGCTCTTTGAGCCCCCCCGGGCTCAGGGGGGCGAGGGGGAGTAGAGGGGAGGGAGGCACAAGACAAATTTAAAGGAGAGAGGGGAGGGGGGCGTCAAGACAATTTTTTTTTATTAAAGCTCGACGGTCATACACTTGGCACTGAGAACTAGGAGAGGGAGAGGAAAGAGGCAGGAAAGGGGGAGGGCAGGGGCACGCTAAGAATGTACAAAAAAAATTAATAAAAAAATCCCCCCTCTCCTCGCCGACCCACAGAGTAAAGACATGCCACGCCCAGCAACAACCCTTGTCCGCAATGCCTATGAGCGAGAGCGGTTCGGATGTAGATTCAACGTCGATGGTACATTCTTAGCGCGCCCCCCCGCCCCTCCCCCTTCCCACTCCCGCTCCAGATTCTCAGACGGGGAGGACTAGGAAAATTCGTGCTTCCTCCTTCCCCCTGCCCTCTTCCCTCTCCCGCTCCTAGTTTTCAGTGCTAAGTATACGACCGTTGAACCTTAATTCAGCGTAAAATCTTTTTCGCACTTTCTTGGCGCGCCCCCAGAGAGCGTACACTAAATCAAAAACTGTAAGCAGGTAGCTTTCGAGCGGCACCAACATGATGGAAGGCACGGCCAGCAGCCGCCGCGCTCGCGCACGCTCGGTTACGGAACATCGCCCCCCGAAGCAACGCGTTGCTCCCGGAACAGCCCTCAGTGGACAAAACCTGCGGCAACTGGCCGCGGCCCGTGTCGTCGGGGCACAGCGCCAGGCGCGCCCCGCCGTGGTGCCAGAGGCGGCGCCCGCCACGCTCGAGCCGGGCTTCAACTTTGAACAAGTCATCGTGGCCAGCCTGAGCATTTTGGATCTGGAAGAAATCTCGCTTGACAACGACACGAGGGTAGCGCTCGTGGCAGGCGGATTACCGGAAGGCGCCCGTGCGTACCAGGTTGTCCGAGGCCAGCCTGAACTCCCTACCCGAGCTCCAGGTCACGGGCGCTTTTCTCGCAGCACCCGGGTCGCCCAAGGAGTGCTCCATCTGCCTCCAAGATTTGGTAGCAGGAGAGTTGCTGCGGGGGCTGCCCTGTGCGCACTACCTGCACCGAGCGTGCGTGGACCCCTGGCTGCGAACCAAGGATTCGTGCCCCGTGTGCAGCCTAGTGCTATCCTAGGCACTTCCAAGACCACCGTGGACAAAATGGTGAAGACGTTTATGACCGCAGCGGATCTATGCCAGGAATTTTACTTATTTCTGGGCTACAACAATAAATAAAAATATTAGTGCTGGCCGAAAACCTCGGAAACGCTGCCTTTTTCGGCCGTATCACAGACCCCCTCCCCGCCAAGCCGCTGGATTTGGCGCCGAATGAATGGGCCGGGGCGGCCCGTTAAGAATACGGAACCCTTTTGCCGGGGAAACAAGCGCGCGCCAAAAATCTTATTGAAAGCAAATGCAGGCACAAGGGGCGAGGGGGGGGGGAGGCGGGGAAAGGGAGGAGGGTTTCCCTCCCTCTTCCCTCGCTCCCCCCTCCCTCCCCCCCTCCCCCTTTTTCAAACAGGATTTTTCTCTTTCTCTCACTTCTCTTGCTTGCACAAAATTTGTCGCTAAATTTGCGTACGCGTGCGCTTGGAATGATATGGCCGCAAAGTGCAGTACTGCCAGAAAAGCCTGGAACGCTGCCTTGTTCGGCCATATCACATGTACAAAAACGCCAAGCCGCCATATTTAGCGCACAGTTTGGCGCGGGTTGGACAGGGCTGAGTTGTGACGATCTGTCTTTGCCTCGTCCAGAAATTTTCTCACTGCGCAGGCAAATTGTGACATATGCATCTTAATAGCACAAAGGATACCACTGCCAATGTTCAAATACCAATCCGGGGCCTAGTGTGTGTGAGCGCTTGCTGCTTTTGATTTGCTGCGCGGACGCTAGGTAGAAGACCTTTCGCGGAAGTGTCGTTGCTTGAGCTGTACGTTGGCGTGAGAGGGATACTTGTGGCCTGGCGTGGGAGAGAGACTAGGGTTCCACCATTTGATAATAATAATAATAATAATAATAATAATAATAATAATAATAATAATAGTGCTTCTCTGTCAATGGCTGATGCAAATCTGCACATGCGCCTCCATCGTCTCACCCGTGAGGGGAGTACGAAGAATTGACGATAGGCTCTAATGACACCCCCGCAAGGGCAGTTCCAACACTTCCAGACGGACCGGTATGTTCAATGAAAATACTGGTGGCACCGACGGGAATCGAACTGGCGACAGGGCCCAGATGGTAGAACTTGACCACTGGGCTATCACGGTGTCCATAGTAATAATAATAATAATAATAATAATAATAATAATAATAATAATAATAATAATAATAATAATAATAATAATAATAATAATAATAATAATGATAATAATAATATAATAATAATAATAATAATAATATATATATTGATCTGTCATGGCTGAGCCCGAGGGCCATGCGCCTCCATCCCTCGACCCAACAGGGACTACAGTGAGTATGTTGGGGAGGGAAGAGTGACTCTAACCATCCTGCATAGAAGGCCCCAAAAGGAAGTCCCTACTACCCGCACAGTGTCGGGTACCTTGCAGGAAATCAACTACAAATGATTGATCTTCCCCGCGTGAGAGCTCCACGAGACTGGGTAGGTCCCGCATGGAGGTACTCACAGGGTAGCAGACATTTCATGCGGTCTGCCCGCGCATGAGGACGTTTTGTGGTAAGTGTCTGGGACGCCTCGAAACCCGTCACCACCCCTAGATCTCGGAATGTAAATACCCCTTTGATCCCACGTGGTGTATGTCTTATAAAAAACAACACAACGACATGGCCTCGGAACCAACGCAACAACATAGCCTCGGAACCCACATCGACATAGCCTCGGAACCCACACAACAACAGAGCCTCGAAACCAACACAACAACATAGCCTCGGAACCAACACAACAACATAGCCTCGGAGCCAACACAACGACATAGCCTCGAAACCAGTGGGAAGAGGCCCAACCACCTCCTCTTCCCGTGGGGTGCCATACTGTGCACCCCTCCATAATAATAATAATAATAATAATAATAATAATAATAATAATAATAATAATAATAATAATAATAATAATAATAATAATAATAATAATAATAATAATAATAATAATAATAATAATATATACATATTATATATATGCATATTATATAATGTATATGTATATGTATAAGTATATATATATATATATATGTATAGAAATATATATACATATATATATAATATATATATACATTGATATATATACATTGATATATATACAAACATACATATATATGTATATATATATATACAATAGTGGTGGAAAATATCATCAAGTCGGAGACGGCTGGAGCCAAGTGCTCGTTCGTGGACCACCTAGCAGCTTCCAAGGACGAGCTGAGTCCAAGGCTGTGCAGAAGGCAACACATTTCCTCTCCCACGCCTGGAGCTACCTCTTCATTGATGGTAACTGCATATGTTGCCGATGCCTTCTCTTCCCTGTTACAATTTCTTTCTACACGACAGCGATGCATTTCACACTGCTTGATACGCAGTAAAGCAAATCCTGGAAGTTTCCCAGGAAACTTTACTAAATTTGGGTGATTTGCCGGAAATTTTACTGAATTCGGGTGATTTCCCGGAAACTTCACGGGAACTCACGCGAATTCAGTCAAGTTTCCTGGGAAACTTCCTGGATTTTCTTTGCTGTGATATTAATGGTGTGCTTCATGCTCTCTTTGTCGCATGAGGCATGGCAACGATACAAACAGTCGGTTGAGCAAGTGGCCCACCAGTGAACGCTGATCTGTTGTGTGTGTGTGTGTGTCTGTGTTTCTGTGTGTGTTTCTGTGTGTGTGCGTGTGCAGTGGTGGCAGCAGTACGAGCACGCTGGTCCCCGCAAGAGCAAGCAAATGTTTTTCTCTGGTTCTTCAAGACTGTTTTTGTATCCAGAAATCTCTTGCTTGCTTTCCACGTTTTTTTTTATCGGTCACCGCCACAAAATGTGGTCAGGTTACCGATAAAACTACATATACGGCGCGCCAAATTCGACGTGTTTTGCATGCTCGCCGGCCCGACTCGCCCGCAAAACACGTCAAATTTGTGGCTAGCCACATAATATACTAATCTCGGCATGAAACGATAACCAAGCTCCTGACTGTGTTGAAACTTCACTTTCTCGATTTGCTGCATATTGGAATTCCCGCGTCAATATGTTGCGCTTCTATTTTCTTTCTTTCTCTCTCTCTCTCTCTCTCTCTCTCTCTCTCACACACACACACACACTCACACTCTTACTCTCTTACTCTCTTACTCTCTTGCTCTCTCTCTCTCTCTCTCTCTCTCTCTCTCTCTCTCTCTTTCTATCTCTCTCTCTTTCTCTCTCTCTCTCTCTCTCTCTCTCTTTCTTTCTTTCTCTCTCTCTCTCTCTCTCTCTCTCTCTCCCTCTCTCTCTCTCTCTCTCTCGTCTCTCTCTCTCTCTCAGAGTCTCTCTTTCTCTCTCTCTCTCTCTCTCTCTCTCTCTCTCTCTCTCTCTATCTATCTATCTATCTATCTATCTATCTCGTTCCCTCTCGTTCTCTCCCTCTCTCTCTCTCTCTCTTTATGTATATATATATATATGTATATATATATTTATCTATCTCTATCTCTCTCTTCTCTCTCTCTCTCTCTCTCTCTCTCTCTCTCTTTCTCTTGTATTACCATTTAGAAATGGAAGTGAACTGTCGCTGAATACATCTTTTTCTGCAATATCAGTTTCAGTTTCAAGGGCATTGCTGTTGCCTGTGAACTCCGAAGTTAATTTGTATTCGTGCGTGTCTCGCGCTGTTGTATGCAGGTTCGACCTCTTCACCATCAACCAGCACGGCACCGACAATGTCGCAGGTGCGTTCTGGTTCGTTGCCTTCGAAGCCAACGTCGCGCGCATCGGCCACACAGTCTTGGTCCAGAGCCCGTGGACGAACCCTGTGCCACTGACGCGTGCGTGGTGCTTGTGGGAGATCCTCTGCACCTCAAGTACTAAAGCCACGTTCGAGATCAATCTGCCGCCCAAGGAAGAACAAAGCCTCCTCGAATCGCTGGTGACCCAGGAAGGTTTCGATAGCATCGCGGCCATGCTGGCGACCGTGGACGTGGCCAACGCCCAGGCGTGGAAAGAAGAAAATACTCGAGGCCGTTGCCGAGACAGGAGAAGGAATCCATGGTCTTAACAAGGTCCGGAGCTGGATTCTGTTCTAGTCACTGTGGTTGTTTTCCTTTAATAATATCAAAATGAACGTCATGATCAATCCCAATCCTTGGGGCCTTGAATTCTCGATTTCTCGGATGATGCGATCAATTTGTCGTTGTTTTCAAATCAAAACAACACCAGTGTATGGTTTGCAATTCCTCTGGTTAACGTTGCCATAGCTTGCATCGGTTGTGACGCGTTGTCTGCGTTGATAGGTGGTGATTGAGCAGTTGCGTGACTGGCTGGCCAAGACCGCAAAAGCCGCCATCCCAGAGGAACACAGCAGCAATGATCCCTTGAGTCTCATCAATAGTGTGACGACACTGCTGAGTGACCAAGGGAAGCTGGCGGAAGCAGAGCCGCTGTGCCGCCGTGCGCTGGCAGGCTGCGAGGAGAAGCTGGGCGCCACGCATCCTGACACGCTTGCCACGGTCAACAACCTGGCAAATCTGCTGAGAGACCAAGGGAAGCTGGCGGAAGCAGAGCCGCTGTGCCGCCGTGCGCTGGCAGGCCGCGAGGAGAAGCTGGGCGCCACGCATCCTGACACGCTTGCCACGGTCAACAACCTCGCGGCTCTGCTGAGTGGCCAAGGGAAGCTAGCGGAAGCAGTGCCGCTGTACCGCCGTTCGCTGGCAGGCCGCGAGGAGAAGCTGGGCGCCACGCATCCTGACACGCTTGCCACGGTCAAGAACCTGGCAATTCTACGAGTCAGTCTATGGACCTTCCCATTCCGAGACGCTTGATGCAACTCAGCAGCTCCGAAGTCTCGATGACTGGAATGGCTATACATGCGCATAATTGGTATTTACCTTGTTGTTAGTCACGAAGCCAGATTACAGCAATATGAACTTTGCTTGGCACATGAAGTCAATACTGACGGAAACGTGATTGACAGTCCCATGAGCTCTTGATGTAAAAAGTACTTTTTTCACACTGATCAACTTTAATAAGAGAATGCTTGTCACTAGTAGAGATAAGTGGGAAGCGTAAGAGTTGGTACAAGGATGACTTACGGAGTCCAAACGAAGAAACGAAACACAGTGAAGACAGGAAGATGAGAAGGAAATGGAGAAAGGAAGCCCAGAGAAAAGAGATAAAACGAAACTGAGGGGGCAGGGAAACGGTGGAAAAAAAGGAGTAGAGAAAGAAAAATAAAATATTAATACCATCGCACTAAATCCACTCAATCATTTTTACATGTGTGGAGGGGGTACTGTAGACATCACCGCCCGCCCGGAGCCGGTAAAAAGTAGTATTTTTTCAATATCGTTTGCCAGGACAGAACCAAATGCTAATTTAATCTTGGTTTGTTGCTGACTCGTGTTTTGCTTGTTTTGCTTCACTGAGCTAATATACCGAGACCGTGGCATCATTCTCTTTATTTGAAGATTGTGTTTGCTTGTATTAATATCACCGAATTTTTATCGAGCTGTCGACGGGGGCATTACATCTCTCAGTAGTAACAAACTAATGTAGACTAAATACCGTTTGAATTACACCTTGTAAGTCTTGACTAGCCTCCTGTGAGGAAATTGCCAACCGGCATTCAAATGAATACACACACTGCTGTCATTTGATCTCAAAATAACGTGCTCATAAGGAACTGCCACGGTAACTCTACGTCAATTACAAATACCTTCAAGAAATACTATATCACCGTCACTGCCCCAACTCCAAACCTGGACGTTCCCGTATAGCCACTCACCAATCTATTTACAGTAATTTCTGCCACACTTGCCTAGAAAGACTCTACCTCTACTCCAATTACTCGTGACCAACTTCCCGGCGAAGACAAACTGTATTTTTTCACAAGGACTCGGAACTTCAAGTTGACACTGCTCCGATTCGAGTCATGAGGACCTCCCGGACTACGCATACTTCAGTACCTAACCTAAACTTGCACTTCGTAACCAACGTATCATGGCGAGGAACCGACAATTCCGATCATGTAATACGATACAACTTTAATCCAATATATCTTACTTTTTACTTTTTACCAGTATTAATATTTTCCGAGGCTCACCCCAGGGTGCTTCCTTTTTATTCTAGCAATTTCCTTTTTTGTCTGAATCAGCTTGTATTCTTCCCACTGGCTGTACTAATTTATCCTTCAAGTGCCACTTTAGCCTGCCTACATCATGAATCCGTTACTACCGTGACAACCAAAACCAATTCAATACCACAGACTTCCCACAGGCTCAGAACCTTCGTCGTGAGCTTACCTCACACGCCCTAGAGAAAGAACGCACCTACCGTGGCAAACCCTTACTCTACTAAAAAACCAGCTCTTATACCAAGTTACTACGTGACAAACCTTGACTGACCTAGCCTGAGTGACTTACTCAACCCTACCTCGGCAAAGGTGCGAGCACTGTCACTTGTGGTCCGGTAAACCCCTGTCAATAAATAACTATTCCTTAAAGAAAATGTATTACTTCGTCTGGCGCGGCGAGAACCGTGGCAGGGAAGGTACCAAAAGACGCTGGATGGTCACCCGTCAATTCCAGTTTGTTTAGTATATACACTTGCTTGACAGACTACTTGTCCCTTTCGAAACAATGCAAATTCTGAGAACTTGAACATAACGAGAACATTTCAAGTAGAACACGGGTTGACTTTGTAGCAGTAGAGAAACTTCTTTTCAAGGACGGTCAGTCTGAGAGGTGACTCTTGAAAATTATGGAGCAAATGCCACCGTAGGCTTTACCTGGTGTGTTGCCTAATTTCACCTAACAATAGTAATTATGACTGGAGCCTGACCCGGGGCCGGAACTTTCAAAAGCGGTCAAAGCGGGAATAAAAGTTTGGGATATGGGGAAAAAGACAACTTAGTAAACATTTTCTAAAAAGCCTAAGTTAACAGGTAAAGGCAACTTGAACACTGAAATTGCCATGATCTGTAGCGGTAACGACAGTTGAAAACGTACTACTAACCGTGGCAACTACAAGTTATGATAGTTGATAAATAAATGGAAAAATGAAGTATTAATAACGGAACTAAAAATAGAAGTATAAACTTGACGTAAAAACTTGAAGAAACTGAGTTTAACACAATATTAATGTTTCGGTCCGGTACGGTATTCATTCCGATAACCTAGTCTAGTCACTTCCTAAACAAAGAGCCTGGGCTTGCCATCAAATTTATTACTTGAGAATCTAATATTTCACTTGATTCTTGAACTAGCACTCACTGGCTTATTAATATTAAGAAATTTTCACTGCTCAGTGGCCCACAGCGAATCAAAATTAAAAGCTGCCGGCAGTGAAGAAAAAATATTACATACTATTAATTAAATGAAAACTTGAAGTTGTCGGACAAGTTAGCCCCGACAAGGATATATACATATATATACATATTGCACATGACGCAGCCGTCGCATCACGAAAGAGTGAGTTCAAAACATCATTACTGAGGTAGTAAAATTACTATCACCTAACATTCTTATAGCCTAAAACTTGTGACTTTCTTATTGCAATGCTGATTTTGAGTGCGTAATGTGTGTATGCTTGCTCGTTTGTTGTTTGTTTGAATCATGACGGTTTGAGCGATCGATTAACTGATTGGTTGGTTGATTATTGACGCGATAGTGTGCTGATCCCATGATGTCGTTGTTCTTGTCGCTCTTCAAAATAAGCCCCACGCCAGGCGAAAGAACATCCATCACAGCCATAAATTCTTGGTCGCGTCGTTGTCCTTGATGTTTTGTTGTTGTGTTGGTGTTAGTACATATACATATACATATACATATACATATACATATACATATAGTGGGCCACGGCATGGACCAGTTCATCACAGCTATATTTATATTTCTATTTCTATTTAAATTTATATTAAAATTTATATTTATATTTATATTTATATTTACAATATATTTATACTTATACTTATACTTGAACTTATACTTATACTTATATTTACACTTATACTTATACTTGTACCGTTGTATGTAACAGTTGAGTTGGCTGCGACCGCCTAGCATCGTTCTCCACGGATACGACGCGCCAGATGCATATCCTAAGCAACAACAACAACAACAACAACAACAACAACAACAACAACAACAACAACAACAACAACAACAACAACAACAACAACAACAACAACAACAACAAAGAAACAACAACATAGAACTGTCAAGATAAACAACACTACCCAGCTATACCAACCGGTCTTCCTATTTACCTTTCCTACCTACCTACCGACCTACCTACCCTACCTACCAATAAACTCGCACCAACCTACCTACCTACCCTTTTATTTGTATAGGAAGTTACCTTTGGCATGATGGTGACGCGTTTGGCGTGGATGGCGCACAGGTTGGTGTCTGTGAACAGCCCTACCAGGTACGCCTCGGTCGCCTCCTGCAGCGCCAAAATTGCTACAACACACACATACAAAAACACGTCTGATAAATAGATGAAATGATTGAAACAAACGAATAAAAGCAAAGAAAATAACTGAACTCATAGATAGACGAATAAACAAACAAAACGACTAAATAGAACAAAAAAAGAAAGAACAGGCGAGAGAGAGAGAGAGATTACCTGTGGATTGGAAGCGCGGAAAGTCCCCGAATTCCTGTATGTGTGTGTATGTGTGTGTGTGTATGTATGTATGTATGTATGTATGTGTACCTGTGCGATTTCCCTCACCAGGCGCTGGAAGGGCAGTTTGCGCACCTATGTATGCATGTAGGTATGTAAGTAATGTATGTATGTATGTATGTACGTATGTACGTATGTATGTATGTATGAAGGGCAGTTTGCGCATCTTCACAGAAAGAAAAGGCATCGTTTGTGTGTGTGTGTGTATGTGTGTGTGTGTGTGTGTTCATGTATGTATGTATGTATGTATGTATGTATGTATGTGTTATTTATCTATCAAAGACCAGTAGGTCGGTGCTCTTCTGGTACTTTCTGATCTCGCGCAAAGCGACAGTTCCTATATATAGATGCATACGTTCATACAAACATACATACACACATACGCACATACACACACATACATACATACATACATACACACACACACACACATGAACATACCTGGGCGATATCTGTGAGGTTTCTTCACTCCGGACATCGTCGGCGCTGACTTGCGGGCGAACTGATAAAACATTAACCACCATTCGGGTTCCATAAGAGAATGTGCATACGTGTGTGTGTGTGTGTGTGTGTTTGGGGGGGGGGGGGGGGGGGGGGGGGGGGGGAGGGGTACCATTATACTCATGACTTAGGTTCGTTATGTCCAAAGTGACAGTGTATGAGAGAATGCGAGAAAAGGAGAGCAAACATAACAAATGGAGGATACCTTCATCGCCAGTTGCTTTCGAGGGGCCTTGCCACCCGTCGATTTGCGTGCGGTTTGCTTAGTTCGTGCCATGTCTGAGCAAACAAGTGTTCGAGAAATTACACTCCCTGGCTGATAACATGGGAACGGAAAATTAAAGAAAGATAAACTCGACCTGCTTGGCTTTCTGTTCGACTTTCGAGTTTGGACCTTGACTTTGCAGCGCCGCAAAATTACATATGTTTTCGCTGCCAGTGCTGACAAATGGGAAAGGCGCGACATTTGGCAAGGGCGCGAAAAATCGACCAATTTTTTTCGGAAAAAAGGGTTGTAGGAAAGAACAGACCGTCTGTGAGCTATACTGCACCTTTGCTCGAGGTTGTTGAAAATGGGATCGAAAGCTCTGCTAAGGGACTGTTTATTGGTGCAAGTGCTTTGGCAAAACTCAGTCGTCTCGCAGCATTCTTTTCTGCCGGATATCAGAGGCTCGAAATGGAGGGCAGCTAGGTTGGTGGTCGTGTTTGTTTGCTGTTCGACCTGGGACACAGCATGTTGAGACAGAACGATAGTCTAGGCGCCTCTTTATGTATGTACGCCATGACTATGCAATTTCCTGGCTTGTCTGTGTTTTTTCGAGGCTGTATCACAACTTGCTTGGTCTGTTGTTTGCGACTGACTGACCACCTTTCTCCTTGCGCTGTCTGCGTGCATTTCCCCACGTCCCACAGCATGCCATGCAACTACCCAGATATAGCACAATAGCTTGCACTAAAATTGATGTCTGCAACACTGCCACTACACCTTGGTAGAGATGCACAGCTTCTCTGTTGCTGAGTTCTGCACATGTTGAATAGACAGTGCAAGCTTGCGTCCTTCCCCGTGCAACCACACACACACAAACGTGTCAGATCGATAGAATAGACCCAGGAGACGTGTCTTGTCATGTACCTTGCGCCGGTTAGAGCTCCTCAGCACAGAAAGCAGCCCAAACTTGCACTCCAGATTTCTAGCCAGTGGACGCTTGTGCCAGTATCACACGTGATTGTCTTCCACACCCCTCTAGACCACATCTCACGACATGTTTTCAAAGCCTGTACTTGGGCCATGCAACTGGTACCTTTCCAGCTCCATCGGTTAGCTTTCTGGGGAGTGCCAGACGCGCTTCTAGACTATCGTGGGGTGCAGGACTTTCAAATTCATCCTCTTTACTCACTATTTTTGTCACACACGTGCGCTACACACAAACTAAATGCATGTTCTTTCATCCAGCAAAAAGGCATACTTGCATATCATATTTGCAGCCCCCGCGGTGGATATCTTTATGCATGTGTGCATGTGTGTGTATGTCTTTATGTATTTGTGCGTGCATGAAGTATGTATCTATGCACGTATGCGTACGTATGTATGCATGCGTATTTCTGTGTATTTCTGTGTATGCATGTGTGCATGTGTGCACTGTATGTGTTCTATGTGTGTTGAACTTGTTGTTGTTTTTTTTTTTTTTTTTTTTTTTTTTTTTTTTTTTTTTTTTTTTTTTTTTTTTTTTTTTTTTTTTTTTTTTCTCCACTGATCGACTCAGTTTAACTGCTTAATAATTGAAGACTATCTATGCATACATACATAAATGCCGTAAATAAATACATACATACACTACATATCCTACCCACTCTGACATAAATACGTACACATATATACATACGCACACTGCAACGACAGTACATACAAACAATTTATTACGAACAAGCATGCATACTTACACTGCATTCATTCATGCGTACAATATACATACATACATACATGCATACATACCTAAAAACATAAATTAAAATTCTAAGTTTCTGGAGAAAAAAAAAAAAAAAGTTGAAACATTTGTATGAAAGGTCAAGGGTGGCCACAGCGTACTTTATACAGCTAACGTGTCTGTAATATTTGATATGGAATGATTGATCATAGGTTAATATGCTCTTTGAATAATACTATTTGATCGTAGCTATCGGTATTAATACCATGTGCGGCGTGGCTGTATTGAAAATATTACAAATATCGATAAGTATTACTGTAATAGATCGATTTTTAAACATTAGTATTTATAATACTGTACTATCCGGTGTTGCCTAATCAAGAAATTTTTTTAAATTTTGACGATTACACTTCTGTCTGTTTTACTGAACTGGCCGCCATACATTCTTCTCGATAAAATTTCAATACTAGTGCAGAAATTCAAAACTATGTGACAATTTTTATTGAATACAATACTCAGCCTGAGCTTCGAGACTCACTACGCCAAACACTCACATGTTTATGTGATGAATACAGGTTTGTCCACAATGACATATATTCATAAAGGAGACGCCTCATTTTATAAATATATTCATACAAACTTACAATTACATACATATACATTCACTGCAAGCATACATGCATGCATGCATGCAAGCATGAACATATGCACGCATACATACGTACAAACACATAGAACACATACAATATACACATGCACACATGCATACACAGAAATACACATACATACGCATGCATACATACGTACGCATACGTGCATAGATACATACATACATGCACGCACAAATGTCTATGTTTATGTGCATGGATACCATATGGTATCCATAATTATTAATATTCCGGATCAGAAAAAATAATATAATCATAAAATTTTAATATATTATTATTAAAGTTGTTTTCCGGACCCCCAAAGTAAAAAAAAATATTTAAAAAGTTTCGAAGGCGCTTGCCTTAGTGTCCGAGGGCCTCCGCCACAAAGTAATTTTTACCCCTGATACCATCTGGTATCATGTTGAACTTGGTGACAAGCAATATCAAAAGAAAGAAAATCTTATTTTGGATGGCATACATAAACAAAACATCATGATGTTTCTATAAACTATCCAAGCAACCATTTTGCAAAGGGGGGTGGGAGAGATGATATGTGAACAAGAAAATAAAAATGCTAAAATATAGGTAGGCTAAAAGGCATAGGAAGAATCATGATAACAGCAATAGAAATGAAGTTGTAATAATTTTGAAAAACAAAGTTTTTTTCAAAATAAGTTAACATTAAAAACCAAGCATGCTAACATTTTTCAAATCTCTATCCTATAAACTAGCTATATGCAGACTGATATGTAGGCATCACCCCCCGGATAGCCGGTAAAAAGTACCCTTTTTCTGGTGTCAGGTGCACCTAGTTTTTTCCCATTATTTTCAATATCGTTTGGCCGGATTTGACCTAATGCCATTTTAACCTTGGTCTGTTGCAGTTTTCTTTTCGGCTTCACTGAGCTAATATAACGAGACATCATTCTCTTTTGGTGATTTGTGTCTGGTTGTATTACCGACTTTTTATTGAGCTATCTTCGGGGATTGTAACATTGGAGTCACCAGCACAAGGCTGATTTCTTTTCTGGCTTGTTTTTGGAACAGCAGAAAGAAAAATTGGACGGACCTATCTCTTCTGAGTAGGTGTTCCAAAAAACAAATACTCCAGCACATCCCCACACAGCTCTTTTTGCAAAACTAGACGTCTAGGCGTTTGTGAGTAGGTGTCTCAGTACCCTCTCCACAGCCTGTATCTGTGTCCTCACAAGGAGGCCAGACACCAGACCTCGTAGCTGTTCTTTTGTTCTCTCTTGAGACAGAGACAGAGTAGGTCAACAGACGTACAAACAAACACTCACAGTTACAAACAAACTTGAAGGACACGAGCGTAGTACTCTACCTTTCAAGTCTGTGCACTTTGTTGCCTCTCAAACCACACACATCAGAGTATTTTTTGCAAATCTCTGACTGTCTTTCGACAATAGGTCTGAACAAGTGTCAGACGACAAGTCGACTTCTCAAGGAGTGCTTCTCGAGCCTCTTTGACATTATCTGTACATAGGTCCTCGTACCTCATAACAGATACAACAACAAAAAGAGAAAAAGAAAAGAGGAGTGGAGAAGGAGATCAAATTTTCAGAGAAAGTCGTACAGATTACTTCTTTCTCACAAAAAAAAAAAAACACATAAGACATAGAGGTGAGACGCTCTCTCTCTATACTGTCTTTTCGTTTTTTCTCTCTATTCATTCCTCATAGACGAACAGAGCAATTACGGGGTAGAAACAACTCTGTCTCATCCGTATTCCTTCAGCGTCCATGTCTACTAGGTCTGAAGACTGGCAGGAAGGAGGGGGGGAGAGTGAGCGAACCCCAGGAAACGAAGAGGAGTTCGTTGACCCTCATGCAGAAGGAGGAGATCTGGCACCTTCCTTTGACACAGGAGGAGCAGAGAATCAATTTTTTACTGCGCCTTCCTTGGACACAGGAGGAGCAGAGGAAGTCGAGGAGGAGGAGAAGGGAGGAGACGAAGCGAGGTTTGTGGCCGAATATGGCAAACTAAGTAAGAAGGAGTTTGAGGAGAAGAAAGGGAAGGATGAGGCCTATAAATGGCTATACATTCCCCAAGAAATGCGATGGGGACAACCCTTGAAGAAGGAGAACATCTGTTACCCTCTCCCAAGGCAAGCTCTGCATCTGGCAGAATTCCTCAGAGACGACGGTGCACAGTTACAGGTGCAACATGTCTCATTTGGGGACAATATGTCTTTACTGGAGCTACTCGACCTCTCATGGACAGTGTTTGAGTGTGCTATAGTCTTTGAGTACCAGACTGGAAAAACTGTGCTGCCATTGAACACAATAGCACTGGCTAGGTTGCTCGATCCTGGTCAGGACATTGATTCAATAAAGAGAGTGGAAAAGGAGTTTAAGTTCAGGAATCCAAAAGGACAGATCAATGTCATGGATGTGTCTCTGAAACTTATGGAGGCCAAGTTAGTGGACCTGGGTAAACTCCAACACACCCAGTTTGGCAGGGACCTTCACCCGGCCCTGAGGGAAATAGAAGGCGAAGCTGGAGGGGTGACGAGGATGAAGAAGCTGCATGCGGCCTTGGTGAAGGATGACGCATGCAAGAGGTGGGTCTTCACGAAGGATCATACGATCTTGGAGGGGACGGCCGCACCACCCCCACCAATAAAGCGGGAGAGAAGGAGTTGGCGGAGAAGGCCTTGTTCCTTCGGAAGGCAGCTGAGATCCTGTCTTTTTTTCATCATGCCCAAGAGCTGTATATCAAAGAGCTAGCGGCTGAGAAAGAAAAGAAGGAGATGGAGGCAAAGATTGCATTAGCCAAGGCGGCGGGAACAAAGGGACCGAAATATTCCTCTGGATCTTATATGGCTCCCTCGGGCCGCTCCGCCCCGTCAGCCCACACAGCCCCTTCGGCCCCTGCGACTAGCTCAGCGCCTACCACTGTCATTGTCAACAGTAATGACAAAAAGGACAGACAGGCTATCATACAGGCCTTCCAAAAATATACAAAGTCCGATGCCACTGCTCTGACGCTGTATGCAGAGACAGCGAGTCAGAAGGACACGGATGCGAACCTTCGAGACAAGCTCAGAAGAATTGATGCTTGTATGAAGCAGCATCCAACGGACGAAACACGGGAGTATGAGGCGTTGTACACCTTGTTGGACCCATCAATCATCACACAAGGGTTTGATGTTGGGGAGTACAAGGCGATGAGAGCGGTAGAGGTGGCGGCTAGGAGAGCAGCCTCAGACCTGCAATGCACGGTGCCAGTTGCCGTCCTCTTGCAATACTTTAAAACTCATGGGTATCAGCACCTGTGCACTGGTACTTTGATTGGGTTTGAGATTTTTCAAGAGGTGAACGAAGGGCTGGGCATTGGCACGAGGTTGGCAGCGATCCTCACTGAGGTCAGCGCCAAGTACGGGCTCTTTTATAGCCGGAAGTCTATCATTTTGTACTTCCTGAGTGCTTTGTGTACACGACACCCGAGCAAGCTCGCAAGGATCATACAGTCCTGTCCGACCTTCACGGCGGTGAAGACGGCGGATTTTTTAGAAACGAATATATACGAGAGGACTGTAGCGGCTACTCCGCCGGGCGACCTGTTCAAGGAGGTGCTCGACGCGTGTTCCGAATTGGACACGGCCACCGAGTCATTCTCCAGTGCCGCGACACAGGGGGTTGGAGGTGCTCAAGCAGCACATGCAACTCGAACGGCAGGTCTCAAGAGGGGGAGAGATGAGCCGACGCCGTGCTACCGCTATTTTTCATACATGGCGTGTAAGCATGAGGCACAGAAAGGAGTAGGCAATTGCCTCTTCAGCCACGACTCTCTTGATGATAGGCAGCGAAATCTTTTCCTTAGAGAGCTCGAAGGCATGAAAAAGACCATGTACGCCATGTACAAGAAGGAGTTGGAGGAGGGGAGGTGGAATGCGAATATGGTCTCGGATGCGGAGTTCCGGGAGGCCATCATTTACTTCCTTGACAGAATGAAGAGAAGGGAGAAGAGAGAGACATCGGGCCGATCAAAGGCGCCGACTAGAGGAGGAGGAGAGACGAGAGGATCGTCACGAGGGTCCCGAGGGACACCAAGAGGGGCGGCACCACGAGGACGAGGCTTTCGTGGAAGGGGAGGACGGACCCCAGCGCGCCCTCCCAGAGGACACGGATACTGGAATTATAGCACCAGTTCCAGCTCCAACTACCCCCAGCAAGCTTATACCGCTACGGAGGGGGGACGTCAAGACGAAGACACCGGCTCAGGTGAGCGTGTTGTCGTCGTAGACTGACGGGAGGAGAAGAGAGAGGAAAAGAAGAGAGAGAAGGAGATAAAAACTGTTCTTTTTAATCCGACAGTCACAGTTATGCCTACTGTTGATGAACAGGATACGAACGGTTCCGTTCCTCCCAGACGTGAAGGTGAAGGCACACAGCCTCACAAGCCTCAAGGTAAGCACTTGCTAGTTCATCCTTCGAGAGCTAATATGATGAATGATGCGAATAGGAAGGCGAAGAAGGCGATGGAGGAGGGGAAGCCGAAACCAAAGGCTAGGTCTCCTCCTACGAAGAAGCAGCGGACCGTACCCCCGCCAATGGACTCAATAGTCTCTGCTATAGACACGAGTACACTCGGTGTACCAGACTCTGTCCAAAAGACACTCGAGATACCGGAAGCCCCGGAGACTCAAGAAGTTAAGTTGGCGGAAAAGGGGGGAGAACGAGAAGAGGACAAGGAACTTGAGCTTAGACTCAAAACCCTAGAACGAAAAATTCATGTTCTAGCGGCTAGTTTACATAGACCAGACGCGCTATGCTACACTGACCTCTTTTGTGAAACTTTACAAACCACATTAAAAGTTGGTAATGATACGATGGCGAATATTAATATTGTCGGCCAGAAGTTTTTGAATAGTCACCGGACATGGGTGGACAAAAACATTAGGAAAACAAAGGGGACCCTAAAAGGGGTAGGCAGCCGTACGGAAATTACGGGCATCGTCACATTAATTTTCAAATTGAAATCCGGTCGAGTATATCGTGCGGACCTCTATGTTGTCCCCGATTACCACGGTTCAATCCTGCTGTCGTATGACCAATTGGCTACGATGGGGGCTGTGATCGATTGCGCCGCACGGCGGGTGATTTATGGAGTGAAGAATGGAGAGGAGGAGGATATTAATCCGATGACTGCTACTGACTCATACGAGGCTTTTGAGCTGAGTCTAGCAACGGAGAGGAAAAAGTTGGCCTTCGTACATGAGGCAACTGAAGCCTATGTACACCCCTATGTCACTGCCGGAGGAACTGACCTGGACCGACAATTGGGCTCTCTTTCCATTTTGCTGTTTTTTCGCCCGTATCTTTGGACAAAAAATTCATTTGTTTATTGCTTGCTAAAAAGTCATGCTAACTTTTTTTGCGATGCATGGACCAAGAAAAAAAAAAAAAAAGCAAGCACACAGCGTTCAAAATTTCACTATTCAGTAAAAATCTCACCGCCCCTGCCACGAACGCAGATTTCTGCTTATAATTTCCATAGATTTAGTGATTTTTAAAGACACAGAAAAACCAGTCAGCGTTGAAATTGCTTCAACAACTAACAAAAACAACAACAACAACAACAACAGTAGTTGATAACCTAAAACTTATCGTGAATTTTCTGTAAAACCTCAAATTCTCTCCACCTTCTAGCTTGGTGTAGCAAATCCAATAAAACCATAAAATCAATAGGAAGAAACAAAAGTAATAAAATAGCCTTCTAGATTACAACATAGAAAAAATATATTAATCATTAAATTTACATTTTTCGTCTTCCTCTTCAGAAGCAACTTCAATTCAACCACCTACCACACACAACAAATATGGTCGATAAAATTTCGTTGCAAGCAGGAATGCTTTCACCCAATTTTTTGAATGAATACACACTACACTGTGAACCTGTTTATTCAAGGTATACCCTGAAATAGTCAAGGTATACCCTGAAAAGCATCAAGGTATTGATTTCTTTATCTTGAACAGCATCAAGGTAGTGATTTCTATACCTTGAAATTGATAAAAGACTCAAGGTATTGATTTCTATACCTTGAAACAGTGAAAAAAATTTTTTCCATGTTTCAAGGTAAAAAATTTTATACCTTGAAAGTTTCAATGGTACGTTCGGCCCGCAATAAGAAATCAGGAAAAGAACGTACACTCGATAAAAAATCAGGAAAAGGAGTCAGGAAGTGTGCCAAAAACAAAATTTAGTATTTTTACCAAAGGTGGGCGGTTCAAAAAATTAAAAAAAACATTTGTTTGATTTTTCCACAGCCTTTTTAATCTTGTCTATTAAGAGTTCCTGTGATTGATCAAAGAGAATAGTTTACACCCGCAAGGATTTTTTGAAACTTTTTGACTAGACAGGGATATCTCTCTCTCTCTCTCTCTCTCTCTCTCTCTCTCTCTCTCTCTCTTTCTTTCTCTTTCTCTCTATACTACCAGTATCTCTCTCTATCTATCACTCTCTCTCTTTTCTTTCGTTCTCTCAAGATCTCTCTCTATATATATCTCTCTATCTCTCTCTCTCCCTCCCTCTCGATCTCTCTCTCTCTCTCTCTCTCTCTCTCTCTCTCTCTCTTTCTCCATCTCACTGCAACGTATGCTTGAGTGTGCACTTGCACATTCGGTGACGTCTTGCAAGAGGTTGCTGGGACTGCGGAATAACCTCGGCTTAGTGCAGTCTTGCCCTCAGGAGCTCCATCGGTGGCCCCGATCATCAGGCGAGAGACTGACACGGGGGGGTTGGAGGACCTCGAACAAGGGTATTGGAGGCTTATGTCCGTTGAGGATATGCCATCAGCTGCATCAGTACGCCTCAGATATATTATTATTATTATTATTATTATTATTATTATTATTATTATTATTATTATTATTATTATTATTATTATTATTATTATTATTATTATTATTATTATTATTATTATTATTATTATTATTATTATTATTATTATTATTATTATATTATTATTATTATTATTATTATTATTATTATTATTATTATTATTATTATTATTATTATTATTATTATTATTATTATTATTATTATTATTATTATTATTATTATTATTATTATTATTATTATTATTATTATTATTATTATTATTATTATTATTATTATTATTATTATTATTATTATTATTATTATTATTATTATTATTATTATTATTATTATTATTATTATTATTATTATTATTATTATTATTATTATTATTATTATTATTATTATTATTATTATTATTATTATTATTATTATTATTATTATTATTATTATTATTATTATTATTATTATTATTATTATTATTATTATTTATTATTATTATTATTATTATTATTATTATTATTATTATTGGACACTGTGATAGCCCAGTGGTCAAGTTCTACCATCTGGGCCCTGTCGCCAGTTCGATTCCCGTCGGTGCCACCAGTATTTTCATTGAACATACCGATCCGTCTGGACCAGTATTTTCATTGAACATACCGGCCCGTCTGGAAGTGTTGGAACTGCCCTTGCGGGGGTGTCATTAGAGCTTATCGTCAAATCTTCGTACTCCCCTCACGGGTGAGACGATGGAGGCGCATGTGCAGAAATGCATCAGCCATTGACAGAGAAGCACTATTATTATTATTATTATTATTATTATTATTATTATTATTATTATTATTATTATTATTGAGAGGACTCCAAAAGCTTGGGGCAAGGGAATCATCGTCAATATCCCCAAGGGTGGGAATCCTACGGATCCTGACAACTGGAGGGATATCTCGATTATTAGTTGCATTGGTAAGCTGTATCTGTCCTTATTAGCTACTCGTCTAACGCTCTTCGTGGATGGCCCGGATAAGCTACGTCCAGAGCAGGGAGGCTTCCGCCCGGGGCGTCGCACTACGGATCAGGTCTTTACCCTTTGGCAGAGGTTGAAGGGGCGTCAGCAGCAGAAGCGGGAGTCGTATGTCCTGTTCGTCGATCTACGCAAGGCTTTCCCGTCTGTTTGGAGAGATGGCCTATTTGAGAGGCTCTGGAAGCTGGGTGTAAGGGGCAAGTTCTGGCGCACGCTACGCAGGTGCTACGAGCAGACTTCGTCGCAAGTGCTAGTTGATGGAGCACTCACCCCCGAAGTACTGGAGGGTGTAGGCGTCCAACAGGGGTCCCCTCTCTCTCCCACACTCTTCAACGTCTTTATGGATGAGCTGTGTGATCGCCTGGCGAGTGCCCTCAAGATCACGGATGTGAAGCGGCTGAACGACATCAAGGCACTTCTATACGCGGACGACGTGGCCCTCATCGCTCACAGTCGCACCGAGCTCCAGAAGATGGTCAATGTTGTGGCCAAGTTCGCGGAAGATTACCGGCTGGAAGTCAACTTGAAAGCCCGGCAAGACGGAAATCATGCCCATTTACACGTCGAGCAAGGCGAAACGACCAAGTATCAGGGAGCGAGGTGAGCCCGTGGTGTGGTTTCGCGGCCAGAAGCTTTGTGTCACCAGTCAGTACAAGTACCTGGGAGTGGTTATCACCGACGACCTGAAGTGGAAGGAGCAGGCCCTGCGGGCTACGCGTGTCACTGAAGTCGCCACCGCAGGTTGGTACTCTTTGTGGTGTGCAGGTGAGATACAAGCTAGGTATCGTCTCATGTGCTGGAATCAACTTGTGGGGGCCAAGCTGAAGTACGCCTTCGATGTCTGGCGTGCCCCCGTATCGCAGCTCACCAAGCTGGAGGCAGCAATGCTGCGCCCCATGAGGATGATTCTCGGCATCAGCCCTAAGACAAGCAAGTGGATTACACTCTTTCTGGCGCGCTCTTTGAGTGCGGAGCGTTTGCGGCGGGCGGCGCAACTGAAGTTCTATGGACGGCTGCGTGTTCTACCGGAGAAGCGATTTCCTGTCATCGCATCTCAAGTCAAATCCGACTGGACTGCGGAGGCCGAAGGCGCTATCAGGGACTCAATGGATCTACAACAAGGGCTTCAGGAGCTCCTAAATAGCTCAGAGAAGGACCTCGAGGGTTGGAGTTCGACTGTGGACAAGTGGGCCCTTCAGCAGGACGTCAAGATGGTGCAGCAACTGATGTGGGACAAGCGAGAGGCAGGCAGCGATCTTACTGATGGCCTGCGAGTCATCCTAAGACAAGTCTTTGGAACTAAGGAGTTCCCAAGATGGGTAGCCCTTGATGATGCGCATTATAATCTGCTTCGGAGAAGGTTGCTCAGCTGCAACAACCGCCTTCGGTTGTACCGCAGCAAATTGGTCAGTGGCATGTCCCCTCGCTGCTTCTGTTGTCATGATGATGTCAATGAGTCCCTTGCGCACTTCTTATGGGATTGCCCCATGCATGAGGCGAGACGTAAGCAGCTGTTGCTGAGTATGCAGAGGCTCGGTGGCATGGCTGTGGGGGGTGCTGAGGGGGATGGAGGGAGTGGGGAGGGTGGTGAGGTCGTAGGCGGTGAGGTTGTGGTGGAGGAAGTGTTGCTTGGGCGGGAGCGGGAGGGCTCTGTGCGGCAGGGTTGGGATGATATGTCGCCTGTGGATCAATCACGATTGTTTTGTAAGTTTTTTCAGGGGAAGTCGCGCTTCCGCAGTAACTTTAGGCTTGCTGCGTTGTTAGGGGTTACAGCGTTGCGTCCCCCTCCAAAGTTGGATGTGTTGTTTGGATCATATGTGTCTGAGTGTTGGTCTGCTAGGGAGGGTAAAAGGGAGGAGCTTGGGGTGGAGGATGGGGGCGAGGAGGTGATTGACCTCACTGAGGTTCCATCAGCTTCTGTCCCACCCTCTCCCCCAAGTGACGTTGATGTTGCGCGGCGCGGCCGCCCGCGCAGAGTGGACGTCCTGGCTAGAGAGAGGGGTTCGGGAGCGCAGCGTAGTGTCTCCGAGTTCTTCTCTTCAGCTAACACCCTCGCATCTAGCTCTTCATGCACTTCACAGCCCCCATCTGCCCCTACTGTTGCTGTTGCTGCTATGTCTGTTTGGTGTTCTGACAATGCGTTGGGATCGGCTGACCCCGGTGACCCAATGGAGGCACATGTCCAGGATCTGGATCTGATGCTATAGTCTGAGGAAGCCTATTATTATTATTATTATTATTATTATTATTATTATTATTATTATTATTATTATTATTATTATTATTATTATTATTATTATTATTATTATTATTATTATTATTATTATTATTATTTATTATTATTATTATTATTATTATTATTATTATTATTATTATTATTATTATTATTATTATTATTATTATTATTATTATTATTATTATTATTATTATTATTATTATTATTATTATTATTATTATTATTATTATTATTATTATTATTATTATTATTATTATTATTATTATTATTATTATTATTATTATTATTATTATTATTATTATTATTATTAATTATTATTATTATTATTATTATTATTATTATTATTATTATTATTATTATTATTATTATTATTATTATTATTATTATTATTATTATTATTATTATTATTATTATTATTATTATTATTATTATTATTATTATTATATTATTATTATTATTATTATTATTATTATTATTATTATTATTATTATTATTATTATTATTATTATTATTATTATTATTATTATTATTATTATTATTATTATTATTATTATTATTATTATTATTATTATTATTATTATTATTATTATTATTATTATTATTATTATTATTATTATTATTATTATATTATTATTATTATTATTATTATTATTATTATTATTATTATTATTATTATTATTATTATTATTATTATTATTATTATTATTATTATTATTATTATTATTATTATTATTATTATTATTATTATTATTATTATTATTATTATTATTATTATTATTATTATTATTATTATTATTATTATTATTATTATTATTATTATTATTATTATTATTTTATTTTTTTTTTATTATTATTATTATTATTATTATTATTAATATATTATTACAATATTATCAAGTTATTATATAAAGTTATTATTATTATTATTATTATTATTATTATTATTATTATTATTATTATTATTATTATTATTATTATTATTATTATTATTATTATTATTATTATTATTATTATTATTATTATTATTATGGACACCGTGATAGCCCAGTGGTCAAGTTCTACCATCTGGGCCCTGTCGCCAGTTCGATTCCCGTCGGTGCCACCAGTATTTTCATTGAACATACCGGTCTATTTCTGGACCAGTATTTTCATTGAACATACCGGCCCGTCTGGAAGTGTTGGAACTGCCCTTGCGGGGGTGTCATTAGAGCTTATCGTCAATTCTTCGTACTCCCCTCACGGGTGAGACGATGGAGGCGCATGTGCAGAAATGCATCAGCCATTGACAGAGAAGCACTATTATTATTATTATTATTATTATTATTATTATTATTATTATTATTATTATTATTATTATTATGCACATGGCCTTTTGGCTCAGCAATTGGCAGGAGATACACTATTATTATTATTATTATTATTATTATTATTATTATTATTATTATTATTATTATTATTATTATTTACGCAAACACTCTAGTTATAAAATACTTACCACTCGTAGAAGCTGAGTATGAAGCAGAAGAGATGGAACTGAAGTGCTATCAAATATGTATATTAACAAAAGCGGTACACAACTTATTATTAAAATTATCATCGTCATTATCTCAGTTTATCATTATTAATATTTATTACAACTTCATATATATCATCTTATGAGTATTCAATTCTATCTAAGTCTCTCTCCTAGGCTCTCTCTCTCTCTCTCTCTCTCTCTCTTAGGCTCTCTCTCTCTCTCTCTTTCAAGATGCAGCTTGGTAACGACTTTCTAGGTAGAATGGAAAGTGTTCCAATTCTTTCCAAAACTGTAAAATTAATTGAAGATATAGGTACTAATATCATACACATCTCATACCCCTCCTCCTAACCCTTTCCATATCTCTCATCATTATTATTATATTGTATTATTATTTACGCAAGCACTGTTTTACTGAATAGAATACTTTTCACTCATTATTATTATTATTATTATCATTATTATTATTATTATTATTATTATTATTATTATTATTATTATTATTATTATTACTGGACACCGTGATAGCCCAGTGGTCAAGTTATACCATCTGGGCCCTGTCGCCAGTTCGATTCCCGTCGGTGCCACCAGTATTTTCATTGAACATACCAGTCTATTTCTGGACCAGTATTTTCATTGAACATACCGGCCCGTCTGGAAGTGTTGGAACTGCCCTTGCGGGGGTGTCATTAGAGCTTATCGTCAATTCTTCGTACTCCCCTCACGGGTGAGACGATGGAGGCGCATGTGCAGATTTGCATCAGCCATTGACAGAGAAGCACTATTATTATTATTATTATTATTATTATTATTATTATTATTATTATTATTATTATTATTTTTCCATGGGCTGATTGGTATAAAGCTCCTAGAGTAATGTTCTATGCCGTCACTTCCTTTATTCCACCGATTGGTGTGGAGACTTTCCTTATGGAATGGAGGACTGGATGCACATGGCCTTTTGGCTCAGCAATTGGCAGGAGATACACTAGATACACTATTACTATTATTATTATTATTATTATTATTATTATTATTATTATTATTATTATTATTATTATTATTATTATTATTATTCTTATTATTGCCAGTTCGATTCCCGTCGGTGCCACCAGTATTTTCATTGTACATACCGATCCGTCTGGACCAGTATTTTCATTGAACATACCGGCCCGTCTGGAAGTGTTGGAACTGCCCTTGCGGGGGTGTCATTAGAGCTTATCGTCAATTCTTCGTACTCCCCTCACGGGTGAGACGATGGAGGCGCATGTGCAGAAATGCATCAGCCATTGACAGAGAAGCACTATTATTATTATTATTATTATTATTATTATTATTATTATTATTATTATGGACACCGTGATAGCCCAGTGGTCAAGTTCTACCATCTGGGCCCTGTCGCCAGTTCGATTCCCGTCGGTGCCACCAGTATTTTCATTGAACATACCGGTCTATTTCTGGACCAGTATTTTCATTGAACATACCGGCCCGTCTGGAAGTGTTGGAACTGCCCTTGCGGGGGTGTCATCAGAGCTTATCGTCAATTCTTCGTACTCCCCTCACGGGTGAGACGATGGAGGCGCATGTGCAGAAATGCATCAGCCATTGACAGAGAAGCACTATTATTATTATTATTATTATTATTATTATTATTATTATTATTATTATTATTATTATTATTATTATTATTATTATTATTATTATTATTATCATTATTATTATTATTATTATTATTATTATTATTATTATTATTATTATTATTATTATTATTATTATTATTATTATTATTATTATTATTATTATTATTATTATTATTATTATTATTATTATTATTGGACACCGTGATAGCCCAGTGGTCAAGTTCTACCATCTGGGCCCTGTCGGCAGTTCGATTCCCGTCGGTGCCACCGGTATCTTCATTGAACATACCGGTCCGTCTGGAAGTGTTGGAACTGCACTTGCGGGGGTGTCATTAGAACCTATCGTCAAATCTTCGTACTCCCCTCACGGGTGCGACGATGGAGGCGCATGTGCAGATTTGCATCAGCCATTGACAGAGAAGCACTATTATTATTATTATTATTATTATTATTATTATTATTATTATTATTATTATTATTATTATTATTATTATTATTATTATTATTAGATCTTAAACTCCGCATATGCTGGTTGATAGCCCAGGACCCAGCAGACACCAGATTGTTATGGGTGGGCTTTCGAGGCAGCTCTAGCAACCGCGCTTGGTGTATGCACTTGCACATTCGGTGACGTCTTGCAAGAGGTTGCTAGGACTTCGGAATAACCTCGGTTTAGTGCAGTCTTTCCCTCAGGAGCTCCATCGGTGGCCCCGATCATCAGGCGAGAGACTGACACGGGGGGATGGAGGACCTCGAACAAGGGTATTGGAGGCTTATGTCCGTTGAGGATATGCCATTAGCTGCATCAGTACGCCTCAGATATAGTAAATTATTATTATTATTGTTATTATTATTATTATCATTATTATTATTATTATTATTATTATTATTATTATTATTATTATTATCATAGTATTATTGTAGTATTATTGTTATTATTATTTATTATTATTATTATTATTATTGTTATTATTATTATTATTATTACTATTATTATTATTATTATTATTATTATTATTATTATTATTATTATTATTATTATTATTATTATTATTATTATTAAGGAGTACATAGGCCATGGGTCCTTTTCAATGGGCTGATTGGTATAAAGCTCCTAGAGTAATGTTCTATGCCGTCACTTCCTTTATTCCACCGATTGGTGTGGAGACTTTCCTTATGGAATGGAGGACTGGATGCACATGGCCTTTTGGCTCAGCAATTGGCAGGAGAATTATTATTATTATTATTATTATTATTATTATTATTATTATTATTATTATTATTATTATTATTATTATTATTATTATTATTATTATTATTATTATTATTATTATTATTATTATTATTATTATTATTATTATTATTATTATTATTATTATTATTATTATTATTATTATTATTATTATTATTATTATTATTATTATTATTATTATTATTATTATTATTATTATTATTATTATTTATTATTATTATTATTATTATTATTATTATTATTATTATTATTATTATTATTATTATTATTATTATTATTATTATTATTATTATTATTATTATTATTATTATTATTATTATTATTATTATTATTATTATTATTATTATTATTATTATTATTATTATTATTATTATTATTATTATTATTATTATTATTATTATTATTATTATTATTATTATTATTATTATTATTATTATTATTATTATTATTATTATTATTATTATTATTATTATTATTATTATTATTATTATTATTATTATTATTATTATTATTATTATTATTATTATTATTATTATTATTATTCTTATTATTCTTATTAAGTGGCATCGCGATAGCCCAGTCGTTAAGGTCTACCATCAGATTCTGGGACCTGTCGCCAGTTCGATTCGCGTCGGTGCCAGTATTTTCAAAGTATATTTTCTTTGAAAGTATTGGTCTCTGGAAGCTAGTTAAGGCTGCTTGGAGCTGCCTTGCGGGGGTGTCAGTAGAGCCTATCGTCAAATCTAGTCTTCGAACTCCCCTCGCGGGTGAGACGATGGAGGCACATGTGCAGAAATGCATTCGCCATTGATTGAGAAGCACTATTATTATTATTAATATTATTATTATTATTAATAGTGGCATAGTGGCACCGCGATAGCCCAGTGGTCAAGGTCTACCATCTGGGACGTGTCGCCAGTTCGATTCCCGTCGGTGCCAGTATTTTTAAAGGATATTTTCTTTGAAAGTATTGGTCTGTCTGGAAGGCTTGGAGCTGCCTTGCGGGTGTGTCAGTAGAGCCTATCGTCAAATCTTAGTACTCCCCTCGCGGGTGAGACGATGGAGGCACATGTGCAGAAATGCATTCGCCATTGACTTAGAAGCACTATTATTATTAATATTATTATTATTTTTTACACAAACACTATAGTAATAAAAGACTTACCACTCGTAGAAGCTGAGTATGAAGCAGAAGAGATCAGCAATGATCAGTCACCTGGAAATGGAGTGGTATCAAAGATGTATTAATATAAAAGCGGGAACCAACTTATTATTAAAATAATCATCATCATTATCTCAGTTTATTATATCATTATTGATACCCCTGTCCCATACCCCTGTCTCATATCCCTGTCTCATATATATATCACTATCCCATACCTGTCTCATACCCGAGGTATGATATCCCTGTCCCATACCCCTGTCTCATACCTGGGGTATGATACCCCTGTGCCAAACGATACCCCCCCCCCCCCCCCATACTCAGGTATGATACCCCTATTTCATACCCCTGTCCAATACATCGGGGGATATTTGGGGGGGGGGGGGGGTATCATACTCCAGGGGTATGGGGGGGGGGGTATGATGGGTATGAGGGGTATGAGGGGGGCATACCCCAGGGTATCATACCCGGGTATCGTTTGGCTGTGGTCCGGCCCAAGACCCACTGCCAATCAGAAGCGGGCCACAAAGAATTTGCCACCACCTAGTAAAAAAAAGAGCAACGACGAAGAGGCAGAAGAAGAGTCGGTGGGGCGAGGCGCGTGGCCTGGGTTCCGTGGACTGCGCCATATAATCGTGAGCGGCGACGAAGCAGAAGAAGAGGACGACGGCGACGACCCCCGCCCGGACGAGGAGGGCGTAGAGGAAGACGGAGTGCGCGCTGCACCCGCAGTTTCCGCCTGGACAGAGTGCGCGACGGAGCCCCACGTTGTACAGGTCTTAGAACAGCTAGAGCTCTACCTATCCCGGCCCTTTAACCTGGCGCGAGCGGGACAAATGCTGAGCGCGGCCACCATCAGAAAAGACCTGCGCAACGTTGCCCGTTTCGTAAACTTTGCGGGCAACCACCCGCGACCGCCGGGGCGGAACCTTTCCGCAGCACTGGGGGACCCTACCCTGCTAACCAGCTTCGCCGACTATTACTCACGCTTCTACAAGTCCGCTACGCTGCGCGCCTACCTTGAGAGCCTGCTGCACCTGTCCGATTGCCTGCGTGCACAGCGCGGCTACGACGCCTGGCGACAAACACGCTTTTGGCTGGGCAACCTATGAGGGCAGGCCCTTTACTACGCCGGGGTCGAGAACAAGTACGTCCCCCCCGCCCGGGCGCCTTGGTCTCTGTGGCAGCTTCAGGTCTTCCGGGCGGCGGCCATTGCCGACTACCTAGCACACTACGAGGGGGACTGCCGGGCCTGCTCCCTAGGCCTAAACAGAGCCAACTACGTGGAGCAGCGGGAGCGATTGCTTCGCCCCTTGTATGTGGCCGCGCTGTGCCTCACACTCGTTCCACCGGTCTCACGCTCTTTCATTCTCGCCTACCTCGAGCTGCACAGGTCGCTCCAGCGCGACAGCAAGGGCTTCTGGTGCCTCGGCCTGGTCGACCCCTTCGCGCTCAGCACCCTCAACAACATAACGCGCACCCAGCACGGCGGCTTCCAAATTCCGCTCTGCCCGCAGGACTGGCCCACCGACGACTTTCCCGCCGACCTGGCCCCCGTCGGCTTTGTGCGCGACCGCCACGCCAGCGGCTACTCCTCCCTGCTAGACTTCTGTCTGCTCGATATCGAGCAACGCGTCTGTCCCGTACTCACGGGACTCACGGGCGAACCCGCGGCCGCCGCTCCAGCACCCGCCGACCAGGCCGGCGGCAGCGCGCCCGCTCTTCTGCTGATCCCCGGCGCGCTGGCCTACAAGACGTATGACAACTAGGCTAGCGACGAGGCCTCGCGCCGTCGGCCTCTGCGCCCCGCCGAATGGGCCAACTTCTTCCGCTCTATCCTGCAGCACTACGCGCCGTTGATCCGGATCACCACCGACAGGGGCCGCAGCGTGGACTGGCTGGAGAAAAGCATAGGCCCCGCCAACGAAGACTGGGCCCGCACTTTTACCCCCAAGGCCACACGTCCACTCAGCGAGACCATGCTGCACGATCTCGAGGCCAGCGACCTGCCCGGCCTGCTTTCCTTACCCGCTTACCATTCCTCTCTCTCGACCGATGACCTGTGCATCTTGGCACGCGGCGCGCACACTTTGCGCACGGTACAAAACTCCTATATCCTCCCCATCTTTTTCGAACGCAGGGGGCGCGAGTTAGTTAACTGGATAGACCTCGTCTTGCGCCCGCCACAGTGGCACGCGAGCTTCGACTCTGTCGGAAAACGCTTCTCCGTGCGGGTCGGCTCGCCCGCCCAGGAGCTCACCGAGCGGTTTTCACCAGAGGGCACGGCCCTCGAACCCCTGCCCGAAAGCGCCCGGCGCAAACGCGAGGCCGACCTGGAGGCCCTGTCGCACCTGCGGGGCTGGGACATTATCCGAGGCACGGCCAGCCTGCGCGCCGCCGCAGAGACGGCAGCCCCCGCCCCGCCCGGCGCGGAGGGAGGTGCCAACCCCGGCCGCGACGACGACGACGACGAGGAGGACAAGGAAACACACCCCGACACCCCTGTGCAAAACTTACCACCACGCGCTAAGCGCGCCGCCGCCGCTTGGCGCCGCACTTCCGCCGGGGGCCCGCCCCCCGTGTTGGGCTTTGAAGTGCAGGGTTTCCAGCAAGTAGCTATGCGCTGGGATACAAGGTACAACCAGCCGCGACGCTTCTGGGAAGAGTTTGCAACCAAACAAGACCGCCAAAACCATCAGTGGCAAGTACACCGCCTGGGCACCCTTGTCGGAGGAAGAGCTAGAGCAAGTCAAGCTCGAGTTCAACCAAGAAAACGAATATTGGGCAGAAGTCCAACGGCTAATGCGCCTGGGCGAACAGGAACAGGAAATCGAGCTCATCCCGCCCACCGACCGCTGGGCGCACCCAGGGATTCCAAGTATCAGAAAAGCGACCGCCTAGACGTCCGCTATGCTTACAGATTCCTGGTCAAAGACTTTTAAATATGGCCACTGGCCTTCCCAGTACCTCTTTATCAGTGATATACTGGAGTACTATGGTGGTCCAAGCAACAGAAGCAAACGAACGGCAGTCTTGATCTCTTTGCAAAACTTCCTACAGAACAAACTCGTCGTGCAGGAAGTCACTCCCTTTCCCGGCAGGCGCGACCTGGCAATCGTGAAATTCGCCACGGGCGCCCCGGACAGAACTGGACAGAAACTCTCCTCCGAGTACTGGGGGCCTTTCTTCGAGAGGAACTGGTGTATTTTCCCGGTGGATGTACTAAAAGCTAATTCAGACATTAGTGAAGCTGCGTGGGCAAAACGTTGGAATTTGTTAGGAGGAAGAGAGCGTCTAGGCACCCTCGATCGAGAGGCTTTGTCCGAGCCCATGCGCCCCGCTAAACTATACATCCCCAAGCAAGTTGTGGCCGCCATCAGAGATAAGCTGTGGCCTAAGTGAGTCTTGTGAGGCAAAAGGCCACAAATGCAAAGTTTTCTCTTTTTCTGACTTAGCTTTTTTTTAAATAAAATTAAAATGCTTTTGTTTTAATTCTCTAGCCACCTAGCATCGGATTGGAAGGGGGGCAGGGAAAGGGAGGAAAGAGAGTGAAGGAGGCGGAAAAGTGAAGAGAGAAAGGGGGGGAGGCGCGCCCCCCCCCCCCCCATCTTTTCTATTTTCTCCCCCTTGTTTCTGATTCTACCCCCCCCCCCCCCCCCGCCCTTTTCCTCCCCCGAAAGCAAGAAAGGGATGCCCTGGCCCTTGCTAGCAGCGGTGCCCGGCTCGCTGCCCACGAGGCGCGTGGGGGAACGCTTGGAGGATGAGATGCAACGCTTGTATGCAGAGGCTCTGTGTAGGCCCTTTCGAGCAGAAAGAGTAGGTCCGGTCAGGTCTGGGCCCCGCGCCGTAGCAGGCGCAGAGATTGCTGTCCTGTCGTTCTTGGGTTTTCTGAGCAGAACGGCTGAGCCCCGCGTCAGAAGGCGCTGGCTGCCCTCGCTAGAGTCCCGCGTCAGAAGGCGCTGGCTGCCCTCGCTAGAGTCAAGTTTGTTTTTCTTTGTTGCCAGAGAGGGCGTCTGGCGCACCACCCTGCGCCGCCAACTGCCTGCTTGGGTCGAGCACTTGACTAGACAGCCGGACATGTCCTGGAAGAGGTGCCTTTTCCTGGTGACGAGCCTGCGCGGCCCGGTCCTGTGCACCGCTGCCTATTACAGAAGGCGGCGTGGCGCCGGTGAGGGCGCGGGCGGCCTGAGGCAGTCGCGACTTTCTGCGGAGCGGCGTACGTCGCTGGTAGTAAGCGCCGCCCGGATTTTCAGTGCAGCCATTAAGAACCTGCGCATGTTGGCCGACACGGAACAATCCTTTCACCCCAAGGAGAGAGAGATCGCAGTAAGCTTGGCGGACCTGGTCGCCGCGCGCAACTGGGCGGGGCGCCGCTATTTGGCCCGGTACGGAGCGCCCTTGCCTGCGCGCGACCTCGCACGGGGAGGGCTCTCGCGCTACCGGGATCTGCTAGACTTGTTGCTGCTGTGCCTTTTCAGTCAGTGCCCCATGCCTAGGTCGGAGATCATTTGCAAACTGCAGTTTGAAGTTACGCTGCGCCGCGGCGGCACGCCCGCCAGATATTGGCTAGATCTCAGCAACCCCTTTGAATTGGCGGTGATTCACAAAACAAGTCGATTCTATTACCATCGCCAGTACAAGCAGCCGTGGCCCCTGCAGCGGCTCCGCCTGCCCAACAACGACGGCGGACGGCAAGTCCACCTGCTCACCCGGGTCTTCGACGAATGGCGTCTTTGGGCCCACGAGGATGGCCCCGATGCAAAGGAGACAGCAGCGGCAGGCGGCTTTGTGTTTTCCGCGCGCTACCCTGGGCTCCAGGGCCCTCACGGGTCACCACCCCCGGTGGCGGGGCTTGCTTGCCCAGAGCTGCTCGAGCGGCTGCTGGCCGACTCCCTGACCCGCACAGGGTTTGCGTCGCCCGAGCGCGCCGCCACGCTCCGCCTCTTCCATCTGCGCAAACTCAGCGAGACCTTTCTCTGGCAGAATGCCGGCGGGGCCGCCGCTGCCCCCCCCCCCCCCCATCCCCTCCCCAGACCCCTCCGTCTCCAGCCCGCCCCCGCGGGTCGGCCAGCTGCGCAAGGTTCGCGCCCTGGCCGCCAACTACCACGAGCACAGCGAGGAAACAGCGCGCCAGCACTACGTGGCTTTCAGCGACCTTCGATGCAAGCTATTGACCCTGTTAGATAACGTGTTGGAACCTTTCTGGGAGTCTTTGCCCGAGGCTCCAGCTCCCTCCCTCTAGTTCGCGCAACGCGCAACGCGCAACAGAAAAAAACAAATCGTGTCACTCGCCGTCCCCGTCGCAATCCAAGTCGCCGTCGTCTTCAAATTCCTGACCAGGCGGAAGCTCATGCAAGAATGACGCCGCTGTGGCGAGCGGCTTATTCTTAGTCTTATCGTACTCGTGCTCCCACGAGGAAAATACGCGGTAGCCGGATTGGATAGAAAGTGACCAAGTTAAATTTGTGGCTTTAAAGGGGGGAGTAAACTTTTTTTGGAGCCCACGGAGGGGGGATGCGCCCCCCTCCCCCATTTTTTTTTCTTCCCTCCCCCTGAGCCCCCTGAGCCCGGGGGGCTCAAAGAACAGGGGAAGGGCAAGGGGGGAGGGGAAGAGCGCAAAAGCTACAAAAGAAATTCATGAAACGCCTCAACTAAGGCCCCCAATGCCGGGCGCCCCCCTGTTTTCCCTTCTACCTTGTTGAGACTTTTTAAAGTACATTTTTTTTTGGTACTTTCTTGACTTTCCCTGCCCCTTCCATTTCCCTCTCTTAGTTCTCAGTGCCAAGATTAAACTTTAATTTGTCAGGGATTTTTTTATTTTTTTTTTTTGTACAATCTTAGCGCGCCCCTGCCTCCTCCTTCTCTCTCTCGCTCCCTGTTCTCCGATGGGGAAGACTAAGACAGATCGTGCTCTCCTCCTTCCCTGCCTCGTTCCTCTCCCTCTCTTAGCTCGCAGTGCCAAGATTAGAACTTTATCAAGGATTTTTTTTATTCATTTTTTTTGTACATTCTTAGCGCGCCCCCGTCCCTTCCCCTTCCCACTCCCACTCTCGATTGTCAGACGGGAGGGTTTAACAATTAGCGCTCTCCCGCTCCCCCGCCTCTTCCCCTCTCCCTCTTTTAGTTCTCAGCGCCAGTTAAAGACTGTCGAGCTTTAATTCAGCGTATTCTTTTTTGCACTTTCTTGGCGCGCCCTTTCTCTCCCTTTTCTCTTCCGCTCCCTGTTTTTAGACGAGGCGCCCCCCCTCTCTCCTCCCCCCCTCCCCATTTCTCTGGTCAGAATTTATAGGGCAAGGGGCCAAGAATGTGCGAAAAAGAATACGCTGAATTAGAGCTCGACGCTCTTACACTCGGCACTGGGAACTAGGTGAGGAAGAGGGAAGGGAAAAGGCAGAGGCACGACCCTGTGCTTAGCCCCCTCCCCCCGTCTGAGAACTTAGACGAGGAAGGGAGGGGGTGCTGTCCAGTCGCGGCGGGTGAAGCACGGCTCGCAGGCCGGCGCGATTTGGCGTTGCGAGCTCATATGAGCGCTCTGCCAAAGACGCGCAGCTCGGCACCGCCCGCTAAAGGTAGCCACGGCGCCACGGGAGCCACACTGGCGCACAAAGAAACGGACCGCCCGGGAGTCGCGTCCCATCCCAAAAAAACAGTAAATACAAGAAGTAGGGGAGGGACAATAAAGCAGGGAGGGGACAGAAAGTGGGATAGGAAGGGGGGCAGGGAATGGAGAGAGGGGACAGGGGAGGAAAGAAAACGCAAAGAAATCTATTGCGTGGTCGTCCGCACGGAAAGAAGGGGAGGGGCACCCCCTCCCCCCACACACACACACACATACTGGGAGTGCCGAGAGGGGGGGGGCACCCCGCTCACCTACTGGAGCAACAAGGGGGGGGGGGGGGGCACCCCTCCCCCCTAGGCACGTTTGTTAAAAGGGTCGGGGGCACAAATCAGGTCACAATTTGCACGGCTGCTTTTTGCAGTATTGACCAGGGCGGGGAGGGGAAGAGAGGGGGATGACACCACCACCATGCTCTCTCCCACTTGCCTACCCCCCCCCCCTATTCTTCCTCGCTCCTTGTGCTCGTTGTGTCTTTCGCCTTTTTCTGTGCATGCTTGATTCAGTGTGTGCGTGCGTTTGATTTACAGACAATGCCGCCGCGAATGAGGACTTCATGCATGGCTACAACGGGCACAATGACGCCCAGGAAGTCTCTGCAAAGCAGATGCCATGAACACCAAGCGCCAGCGCCCTGAGGGTGCTGGCAAGCAAGCCGGCTCGACCAAGAAAGCCAAGACAGCGCCGACGGTCTAAGAGTTCGCGTTGGTTTTGCGTAGTGATGAGCCGATTGATGAGCCCTGGTGCAAGCAACGCCAGCAGTGCCTCCAAGTGTACAAAGACATTGCCAGCTCCGAGGAGAAATTGGCGGGGCTTTGCCGACGGGCTGCGGAGTGCAAGGAGGACGAGCTCCGTGCCTTGAATTCGACGCTGCTGCAGGCTTTGGTGGGCGCGAATTCCATAGCAGAGTCTCACAGATCGGCCATGGAAACAATTACAGAACTTGGGTGCGAAAGTTGCTGCTACTACCCCTGCGATAAGTGCGGCGAGCTCAACCATTGCGAGGATGCGCACAAATGCGTCTGCGGCTCGGGCGGTGCATCGGATGAGTAGACTCTGGCGCTTTTTTCTGACTTTGGAGCGATTGCAGTAAGTAGGGCCTTTAAAAACCAATTAAAAACAGCTTTTTGGCGGTGGCTTTCTCATGCCCCCTACCTCCCCTCTCCTGGCCTCGAACACCAGCCCTCAAAGGTGTTTTGCGCCGGACTGGTCTTTTTTCTTACCTAGGACAGGTTTTGTCCTTATTCTTATCAACATTGTACACACCTTGAGAAACATGTCATAGCTACTAAATTTCTTGATGCATTCCCGGATCGGGTTTTGCAACTTGTCATTGTCGATCGGACCCACGTTGTCGAAGTCTTGGAATGCAAATTCTAGTATCCTTGCCACTTCATTGCGTTTGAGGTACAAAGCCACCCCGCACCCAAAGTCTTCGGTTGCCGCTACTTGGATGGATGCGTACAGCCCTGGAAGGCTAGGAAAACGCTGCTTGAAAGCCTTGTTGAATTCCTCGACGGGCTTTTCCCAGCAATCAGGGTGTTTGTAGCTTTGGCTAAGCCTGAAAGCCTGGTTCTCAAATTGCTTCTTCATGGCTTCCTCGCCGCCCCAAATTCTTAGGTCCTTGACACCTCCGCAAGCTTGGCGAGGTCTGTGCCACTTAAAAATTCTGTTATTACGTCAGTCAGTATGTCATAAGGCACTTTGGTAAAAAAAAAGACTATTGAATTGCCTGCAGGCATTGGGAACGCTCATAGCAAAAAGTTTCGTTTTGTGTGTCAGACGGAGTGCCAGGGGTTGTGGTCAGGCCTGCGTCGCAGATGGCGTCGCGGCCTATTCACGATGATGGTTTGAAGGAGGCGCGGGGAGGGGGGGGGATGGCGGGCTTTGTAGAGCCGTTTCATGTATTTATTATTATTTTTTGTAGCTTCTGCGCCCTTCCCCTCCCTCTTCCCCTGTTCCTTGAGCCCCCTGGGCTCAGGGGAGGGGAGAAAAGAGAATGGCAGAAAGGATCTCTGTATATGGGGGGGGGGGGCACCCCCCCCCCTAGACACGTTTGCGGAAAAGGGTCGGAGGCACAAATCAGGTCACAATTTGCGCGTGTTTGATTCTGTCTCTGGTACAGATAATGCCGCCGCGAATGAGGACTTCATGCATGGCTACAACGGGCACAATGACGCCCAGGAAGTCTCTGTACAAAGCAGATGCCATGAACACCAAGCCCAGCGCCCTGAGGGTGCTGGCAAGCAAGCCGGCTCGACCAAGAAAGCCAAGACAGCGCCGACGGTCTAAGAGTTCGCGTTGGTTTTGCGTAGTGATGAGCCGATTGATGAACCCTGGTGCAAGCAACGCCAGCAGTGCCTCCAAGTGTACGAAGACATTGCCAGCTCCGAGGAGAAATTGGCGGGGCTTTGCCGACGGGCTGCGGAGTGCAAGGAGGACGAGCTCCGTGCCTTGAATTCGACGCTGCTGCAGGCTTTGGTGGGCGCGAATTCCATAGCAGAGTCTCACAGATCGGCCATGAAACAATTAGAAAACTTGGGTGCGAAAGTTGTTGCCATTATCCGTGCGACAAGTGCGGCGAGCTCAACCATTGCGAGGATGCGCATAAATGCGTCTGCGGCTTGGGTGGTGCCTTTGGATGAGTAGACTCTGGCGCGAAGTCGTATACGAGTAAGTAAGTCAAGATTTTATTCAAGAAAACGTTTCCCCCCCCTTTTTTTTTTACTTCGGAGCGATTGCAGTAAGTAGAGCCTTTTTTAAAAACAAATGAAAAACAGTTTTTTGGGTGTGGGCTCTCATGCCCACCGACCTCCCTTTCCAGACGTTTCTGCCCTCTTTTTTGGAACTCTCTCTCTCTCTCTCAGAACTAGGACAGAGAGAGAGAGAGGAGGGGGGGGGGGGGGTAAAAGGGGCAAGCACGATCTGTCTTTGCCTTCCATCTGTGAACGGGGAGCGGGAGGGGACAGGGACAAGGTGAGGGGGGCGCCCCGGCATGGGCTCTGTGGCATCTTCTTAGTTTTGTTTCAGTTCTTTCCCCTGCTCTTTGAGCCCGCCGGGCTCAGGGGGCAAGGGGGAGTAGAAGGGGAGGGGAGATACAAGACAAATCTAAAGGAGAGAGGGGCGGGGAGACGCCAGGGATAAGGGGGCGCCCCCCCTCCCCCTGCATCCCAAAATCCTTTCTTCCATCCTTCCCTCTTCCCTCCCTGGGCCCAGGGGGCTCAAGGAGCAGGGGATGGGGGAGGGGAAGGGCGCAGAAGCTACAAAAAAAATCAAATCAAATAAATACATGAAAAGCCTCCACTAACCCCCCGCCCTCCCCATCTCTGTACAAGTTCTCAGACGGGGAAGGCAAATACAGATTGTGCTCTCCCCCTCCCCTGTCTCTTCCCTCTCCCGCTCCCCGTTCTCAGATGGGGGACAAGGCCAGATCCTGCTTTCCTCCTCTCTCCCTTAGTTTGCAGTGCCAAGATTAAAACCTTTGTCAAGGATTTTTTTTATTAAATTCTATTTTGTACATTCTTAGCGCGCCCCTTCCCTCCCCTCTACTTGCCCCCTCCCACCAAGTGTGACAAGAACGGGCTGCCCCTCAAATCCCTGCAGAGTGTGTTGCGCTTAAACAGATCGGATTGAAATCTTGAGGAGGTGAACCCCCCAGAGATTCCTACAGCTGGGAGAGAGAAAGGGCAGCACGCGGCACATCCCTCCCTCCTCAAGTCCCCGATCGAAGCAAAGCACTAAAACCCGGCCTAACGCCAGGGTTTGGTGCGAGATTTATGAGCCTAAACAAACTAATATAAGTCCTGCCGACCCAAAACCAGCAGTCTCAGGAGGATATTGCGACTGGCGTTCATGTCGCGTCCGTTCTGGAGCGCGCACCACTGGCAAGTATACGTCTTGGCGGCTTTGATGTCCTTCCACAGCGCCCCACATTGCGTACACGCCTGTGTGGTGAACTCCTCGTTGCAGATCAGCACTTTGCATTTACCTACATACTCTCGCTGCAGGCTCAGCAAGCGCTTGCGGAAATCCGCATGTCGCCAGGCAAGCAGCTTGCGCTTCGTTTGCCGCGAAATCGTTTTGCCCTTCACCATGCCCGACGCTCCGAACCAAGGTAGCACGACGTAGTCGTGGTTATCGAGCAGCCATCTGGCGGCTTTCTTGTGCACGTCTTGGACCCTGTTGTAGATCTTGTCACGCACTCGAGTAATAGCGCGCCGTAGGCGCCAGCGGTTCCGCTTCTGGCTGCTGTCCTTAGCCAGTAGCTTGACCTTGCTTAGCAGATTGTCGATGTGTTTCTGCAATCGGTACACGCGTGCAATGGACCCGCAACCCCAATCGGTTATCGCGCCCGAGTCCGCGTGGTACATGGTCAGAAAGCTTCTGACACCCGGATCGATGCTCACCACACGCTTGATGTCAGGCTCCGCGAAATTGTGCTGGCGCTGCTCTATCTCTACTGGTACATGTAAGTACCATCTACCCAAGGGATTGACCCTCAGGCGCACGTCGTACTTGATTTCAAGCTTCTTGGCCCCAAGCCTACGCTCTTGCTTTCTCCAATCCTTGGAGGTAAGTGAGTCTGGTCCCAGAAAGCCAGCAAAAAAACCCCGCTGACGCCCCCAATTTGTGTGCGAGATCGCAATTGTCGACCTGCGTTCCTCCCACTTGCGGAAGTTGACTCTTTTCCAGTGAAAGAACTTGCCCTTCTGGCTGAGATTTGAGATGGCAGAGGCCCTTGCCGCTTGCAGGTCCCGAATGGCGACCGCGCGGATGTCGTAGGGCACGTTGAGAAGCCCCGGTCTGGCTCGTACAAATTCACTATCCTCTTGCACAAACCGCAGGCGCAGAGTAATACTATCTAGATCAAAGTCGCCCAAGCAGCGCATTCTACCCTTCTTTGTTCTCGGCGCTCCTTTTGTTCTTGACGCTCTCTGGCTTTCCTGACCCTGATTTCCTCGGGAGTCTCTTCCTTCTCTTCCTTGTCTTTCTGCTCCTGCGGCCTCTCCTCCCTTTTTTGTCTCTTGTGCTTGGCGGACCTTTCCTCCTTCTTTTCTTGGCGCCGCCTCTTTTTACTAACCTGCGTGGGTTGATCTGTCTGCTCCTCTTCGCTGGGCCAGGGGAAACGCTCATCCTCTTTTCTCAGCCAGACCAGCGCCGCATTCCAGGTGGTATGAACTGCCCGAAATAACAGCCAGGCCTTACGCAGCCAAGCCTGTCTAAGTTTATTATCCTTGGTCCTTGGGTAGATTCTGCACGTGAGTGTTTTGAGCGGGGGCGTCTTGCCCGCTTTCTTGTTGAGACTAAAGTTCTTCTTTGGCGCCTTATTCTGGGTGTCCTCTGCTTTGGCTGCGTTGCGTCGCGCGTTGACCTGAGTCGCGGGCAGCAGGGCAAGTCGCGACTGCCAGGAGGTCGCCTACGGGTCTTGCATTTGCTCGGTTGTCGGCTCGTACCTTCTGACCGAGCTCCAAGAACCGTAGCCCAGGGCCCTGCTCAAAGAAAGAGGCAGACGGCTTGCGCTCGCTCTGGACAGGCCACCCCCTGTGCATAGAGGTAACTGCCTAGACATTTCCCTGGCAGACTCAGTCCAAATCGGTGCATAAGCTAAGACTGGCTCTGGAGGAGGCGGTGCGGGTTTGAACTTCTTCTCTCGGGCTTTCCCCTCTCGGGGCCCGCCCGCTGGCGCAGCATGTAGGGATGGCTCGGGGGGCCATGCTTTCTGGTCCCAGAGAGTGCGCCGCCTCATTGGAGAAGTCACTCGTCGGATGACTTAGACGGAGTTTGTAGTCGAGACAGGGCCCAGAAAGCCAAGGGCAGGACCATGCCTGTACCTGGTCACAAAGTGACTAGGTTAAATGTGTGGCTTTAGAGGGGAGCAAAAATAGGTCAACTTTTTTTGGGAGCCCACCGAGGGGGGGGTGGGGGGCGCTCCCCCCCCCCCCCCCTCCTTTTCTTTTTCTTCCCTCCACCTGAGCCCGGGGGTGTTCTCTTTCTTGCGCAGCTGGCGCAGCAAGCGTTTTGCCTGGGTGCACAGCGCGCGGGTTGCCCGCAGCTGTGCCAGACGTTCCAACTCCTCGCGCGCGCGGGCCGCGTCCCCTCTGAGCTTTTCCTTCTGGCGTCGCAGCTGCCGCGCGCTCTCCTCTGCGCCGGCCAGCTCTTTCTGCTTGGCCTCCAGTTCCGGGGATCCTGGCACGCGGCCGCCAGTTGGCGCTTGGCTGCCTCCTGCTGGCAATCCTCGCAGCGGCCGCAGGGCTCCCCGCCCCGCTCGTTTTCCTTGGCCCGGTCCTCGGCCCCCTCGTCCGCCGAGGGCCCGGGCGCGTCCTCGTCCTGCCGAGGTTCCTCGTCGTCGTCCTCGTCTTGTTCCTCACTGCTGCTCTCTTCCGCTTCCAGGCTAGCCAGCCACGCGTCATCGCACAGCTCGTCCAAGTGCACCAGTAGCTCTGCGGGCAACTTGAGCCCATGCGCAACCAGCCGAGGCCGCAGCGTGTGCCAGTAAGCATGGGACACAGCAAAGTCTGGCCCCCAGCTCTCGAGCCACGCGCCTTGCCGCCACGCGCCCTCACGTGCCAAGATGCCGGCTAGGCACAGAGCATGCGGTACGGACCTCGCCAGGACCACAAAGCAGTCGTCATCGATCGCCTGCATGCACGCGAGGGAAGTCGCCATCTCCAGCAGCGCCCGGCAGCGCGGCACACTCGGCGGCGGGTGGAGCCGCAAAAAAAGTGCAGCAGCACGGGAGATCGCGCCGCCATGGCCGCGACGAGCCACCTCGGATCCGACAATCGCAGCATGTCGCTGGCGTCGCCTAGTATGGCCCACACCTCGTTGCGCTCGAACTACACCAGCGACGTGTTCAGGACCGTCATGACCCGCGAGCTCGTGAGGAGCACGCAATCCTGCGCCGGGCTAATCTCGAGCTGCATCATTTTGCAGATGTCCACCAGCAGCATCTCCAGCGTGAAAACCTGGTACTTGCGGGTTGGCGGGGCCCGCGGCGCGCACAACTGCGTCAGCACCGACCGGAGCACCCTCTCCGCCGGGTAACGCGCGCGCAGCGCCTGCCACACGCGACCCGCGGCGCCTATCCAGCTGGCCCACGTGCTCGCGTACAGCAAGGGCATGTCCGGGTCGGGACGCGCCTGGGCCACCATCGACGACAGGACGCTCAGGTTCGCCTCCACCGCTGATCCGCGCACCAGAGCCAGCACCCTCTGTGCCAGCTCGTACTGTTCCATAGCACAGGCCGGCGCTTGATCTAGCGCGTCCACGCCGCTCCACCACGGGCCGTGCAGCGGCGCAGCTCACAGCCCATCGGTCGCCAACCGGCACAACAGCGCCCAAAACCGTTGGCGCAGCACTCCCGCGCCAACCGGCCCCTTGTGCGAAAAAAGGCCGCTGGGTATGAGACTCCTGAGCGCGCTCGCACTATCCTCAGCCTCCGCGCACCAAGCTCGCAGCAAACTCTGTGCCTGTGCCAGATAATGTCTTGCCTTTGGAACCTCAACCGGGTCCATACTTCTCCAAAACTGGAGTATCGGTTGTACTATTTTTGCGGCTGATGATATTTTGAGTGTCCGTGTGACACGCATCTGTCGTGGGACCGCCACGACCCGCATCAAGTATAAGTCTGAGAGAGTGTCATCAGCGACATGTTGTTCCGCTGGTCTCATCAGATAGAAAGCATCTTTCACCCATGCGATGGTTTCTATCGCATCGCCTTCCTTCCATCGCTCATGGACAATCTCAACGTTGCCCGCGTTTGGGTCAGTGTCCGTCCCCTCCTCCTCCTGGTGGACGTCCTTTGATCCCATCGACCTCATCGCCTTCCTCGGTTGGTCGTTGATAAGATCATTCCGCGCTCTCCTTAGCTGCGCCTCTGTGATCTTCTCCTTCTTTCCGCTATGCTCTCGCGGAGACTTGGACTGAGTCCCCACCGCGCTTATGCGGTCAGTCTTCTCCTTACTGTCCACCTCAATCTCCTCCTTCTCAGCTATCGGTGCCCGATAAGCATCGTCTTGGTCTATGCCAGCCTCCTTGTGGATGGGCGGCACCTCTTTGAAATCATCTTTCATCAGTTTTAACGCCTCCTCAACGGATTCGTCTTCCAATAAGAAGGGATCATGCTTAATCAGCCTTCTTACGTTCACAATTTGCACCTTCCCTCTACCCCTGATCTTGTAGTTCAGAGGTCCCGTCTGTTCCATAATCTGATAAGGTCCTTTCCAGTGAGTGAACAGCTTAGAGCTGACTCCTTTCGGGACCTGAGGATGATACAACAGTACAATATCCCCGACCTGGAATTTGATCTGATCCAAGTGCGCTTGTCGCACCCCTTCAGCATCAGTCTTTCGGCGCTCCGCCTCTATATGCGCCCTGACTATTTGTTCCGCCTCCATCTTCACTCTAAGTCTCATCCCAAACAACTCATCCGCATCCGCCCAAGTGTCTTTTGGGTGAAGGAGCGAAGTCGGGATATCAGGCTCACGCCCATATACTAACTGATATGGCGAGATTGAGCTCTTCGAGCCTCCTAACGCCGTAGAGGGTAGACAGTCCATTGCAAACGCAAATGATGGTGCTGCCTCGACCCATGCTCTTTGATTCTCCTTCTTTGTGCAATACATCTTTAGTGAGGCTTTGAGGGGTCTGTGTACCCGCTCGATTTTCCCATTTGCTCGCGGGTTATAGGCAGTAACATATTGCCATTTCATCCCGTAATACTTAGATAGTTTGTCGATGACCTCGTTGTTAAAGTCCGAGCCTCGATCAGAACATATCTTTCTTGGTACTCCGATCTGTGAGATGATCCTATCGATCAGCGCCTCGGCCGTCGTCTGCCGGTAACGTCTTTGACAGGGATGATCCACACATAGTTGGTGGCTCTGTCAATAGCCGTGAGGAGGTATTTGTAACCATCCTTCGATTCTGGGAAAGGTCCCACATGATCAATGTGTATGAACTCAAACATCCCCGCATGAAGAGGAAATTCGCCAATCAGGCCGAAATTTGCCTTCAGTGGTGTTTTGTTTATCTTGCACGGGATGCATGCATCCACCGCCTGATCTATCTCCTCCTTCATCTTCTTCCACCAGAATCGCCTCGCTACGAACATGTGAGTTCGTTGTCGACCCGGATGCGCCAAAAGTGGGCAATTGTGGGCTGCGACAAATACAAATCGTCTCAGACTCTCCGGTACCCAAAGGGTCCATTTGTCCGGCTGTGACGCATAGCGACCGTGAAGGCCCTTGTACCACAGTAGACCATCTCTCCATCCCATCTCCTTCATCTGATCTTTGATCGCTTTCGTCATCTTCAGCTCATCCGGGTTCTGATATAACTGTATCAGTTCCTTAAATTCCGGATCTTGAGCCTGTTGTTGCCTCCATGCGGTAGGCGAGGCTATATGGATAGTACCATCTTCTAGCCATATCCCGATTCTTTCCGGGTCATCGTCTAGGTCACTTCTCCGCTCTTGAGGAGGCTCCGCATAAACTTCCTGCGTCTCCTCTTCCTCTCTTATGTTCGCCTTCGCATTCTCATATAACTCATAGGACCACTCAGCGTCCTCCTGGGTATGTAGCTCACAACATATCCCGTGATCCGGGCCTTGTGGACCGTACCGTAGACCTGTGCGGTCATATCGGACTCCACTCGCCATCTCCATCGCCTCAATGTGGCTGACCTCATACACCTTGTCAGTGGACAAGTCTTCCATCTCCACCGTGGACACCAACGCCGATACTTCTGAGTTAAACTCTAGCCTAGAAAGGCTATCAGCGACCACATTTCGCTTTCCCGGTAGATGGACCATTGTAAAATCGAAACAAGACAAGAACGCTTGCCACCGCGCCAGCCGTCCCGTCTGTTCATGATTCATCAACCATAACAGGTTATGATGATCAGTTCTGACAGTAAATTGAGGTCCTCCCCACAAATACTCTCTGAGCCTCTTGAGGGCCCACACCACCGCTAACGCCTCTCTTTGCCTTGTGCAATAGTTTCTCTCCGCCGCACACACCTTCCTACTAATAAACATGATTGGGCGTAATTTCTTCTCCTCATCCTCTTGTTGTAATACAGCCCCAATCGCAAACTTAGATGCGTCTGTATCGACTACGAATTGTTTCGTAAAGTCGGGCATCATTAACACCAGTCCTCCGTCTTTCGGGTCTTTATAAATAAGATCTTTGAGCGCATGAAACGCTTGCAAAGCCTCTTCGCCCCACTTCTCAAAGTCTCCAAAATCTATCATTTTCTCCAACTTAGCCCGTGTTGCACCCCAATCGGGTATAAACTGGCTATAGTATTGCGCCATCGCAAGGAATGAGTGCAATTCAGTGCGGTTCTTTGGTATCGGTCGATTCATAATCTCCTCCCTCTTCTCTTTGGATATCGAGACTCGATTATGGGAGATCTCGTACCCTAAGTATGTCACACTCGTCTTGTCAAGTTGTCACTTCTTTAGATTGCACTTCAGGCCAAAAGCTCCGATGCGCCTGAATATATCGGACAAATGATCGATATGCTCCTCCATTGTGTTAGAGTATACGATAATGTCATCGATATAGCAAAATGCATATTCTCCCGCCTTCTGTCCCCGCCTTCTCATAAAGCCTCCGTCAGATAAATCATCGTACTGACTGCTCAACATCTTCTGCATCGCCTTCTGGAAAAGTCCTGGGGCTTGCTTGAGGCCCATCGGAAGCACTTTCCATTGGTATATTTCCATACCCACCACAAACGCCGTCAGCCATCTGGACTTTTCCTCCAGTGGTATCTGCCAGAAGCCATTCTTAAGGTCAATGACCGAATAGAATTTTGCATTCCGCAGTACTCTCCTTCCTTCTTTTAATGTCGGGAGAGGATTTCTCTCTTCCTCCAGCACCTTTTCAACACGAGCATAGTTAACTGTCAGGCGCCATTCTCCTCCTGGCTTCGGCACTATTCTCGGTTGTGAGACTATTGGAGATGTTGATCTCTCAATAAAGTCCTCATTGAGCAGCTGTCTTGCTAGCTCCTCCGCTATCTTCGCCTCATGTATACTCAAATTCGCCCTTTGTGGTGCCGGTGACGGCTCCGCACCCGGTATTTTGTAAATAACCGCAGTGAAATCTTCAGGCTTGACACCACCTGCATGTGGAGGGTCAAAAATTTCCTTGTTCGCCTCTAATTTGGCTTTTAAAAGCTCCTTCTCCTTCTCCGTGCCTACTCCTTCTTCCAATATTTTCCGTGCCGCCGCTTGAAAATCTTCATCAGACATCTGCTTATGTTGCTTGAGGGGTTCTCTGTCCTCCTCCAAGCCTAAGTCCTCGTCCGAGACATCATCTAGGCCGTCTTTTCATACGTGACCGTGTCCGGCTCATCATCTTTACCGAGCTCCACCAGCATGCCAATGAGTCTCGCGTATTGCAAAGGAGCTTTACGGGTGTAAAAACCATCAAAGCATGTGAATGCTTGCGGTATCAATTTCAACTTGTCGAGGTCTCTGAGCTTCCGCTTGTATGCACTGCTCTGCTCACGAGTTCCCATACGACAAGCCACCACTAGCTGTTGCTTGCGAGAGGGTACCGGTATAGGATGATCAATAAGCCGGTCCCTTATTTCCTGCGCCCATATCGCCTTCTCATTATATGGCAGGATAATAGTATACGGCTTATTATTTTCGAATAAAGTCCGTAAGCATTTCTTCACTTCAGACAGTGAACGCGGCCACGTGGGCTCGTCACCCCAGAAATCAGTAATAAAACTTTTAATAGTTTCTGGTGGAGTATCCGGGATTCGCCCCGTTCTCCTTCGTACAAACGCCTCCCTTTTTTCTTCTCCTACTTTCGCATGGAAACAGTATCCGTAATATGGACATCTGTTCCTACTCCTTCCGCGAATCTCGCCAACGACGGGCTTCTTTGTGCGACACATATAATCTCCTCCTTTCGCTTCTCGATTAAGTCATCAATAGACTTTTTGTCCCAATGGCATGTCGGAACTGTGTCAGTGCACACTTGGGATTCCCAATTGTTGGTCCAGGACAGCTCATCCGGTCTTACGACATGGGGGTGAACGTACACCTCAAGTGCCTCATGTGCGATGGCCATCTTTTTGATCCGTCGCTGGACTCAGCTCATAAGCCTCATAAGAGTCAGTAGCGTTGAAGGGATCAATATCGTTCTTTTCTCCTCTTTTTACTCCATATATCACTCGCCGTGCGGCGCAATCAATCACAGCCCCCATCGTAGCCAATTGGTCATACGATAGTAATATTGACCCGTGGTAACCGGGGACGACATAGAGGTCCATACGGTGTACTCGTGCGGATTTCAATTCAAAGGTCAGTGTGATGATTCCCGTGATATCCGTCCGGCTGCTCACTCCTTTGAGAGTGCCCGTTGACTTTTTCATATTTCCGTCCACCCAGTCCCGGTATCGATTAAAAAACTTCCGGCCGACAATATTAATATTCGCCATCGTATCATTACCAACTTTTAATATTGTCTTCAATGTTTCACAATAAAGTTCCGTATAACACAGAGCATCGGGCCTGTGTATATTGACTGCGAGAACAAGAACTTTACGTTCCAAATTTGGAGTCTTGTCTCTAAGTTTTTCAACTCCTCCTTCTTCTCCTCCTGCTTCACCTCATTAACATTGTTATTATTCTGCGGTACTGGTGCGTTTACTATGTGAGCAACATTGTCCTGTGGCACTTGAGTACACACATTGTCTTTTTGCTCGCCACACACCGCGATCGTAGACATTGAGTCTGTTCGTGGTTGTTTGCTTGGCCGAGGCGATACGTCTGCCATTGGCCTCCTCGCCTCCATCGCAAGTCTCGCCTTCCTATTTGCATCAGTTATCATTGGTAACCGTGATGTATGAACGGGTATGAGACTACCTTGGGGCTGCAGTCTCTGTGTACCCACATCTTTGTATTCACATAGAGGAAGCGTTGGTCCATTCTGCACAACAGCATTAGAAAGCACTGTGACTTTAGAGTTAAACTTCACAGTCTTCTCCTTCCTCTTTTCTTCCCCCTCCAGTCATTCCATCACCTCGAAACGATTACCTTGAGTAGTGTCCGGGTGGGATGACGTATCGGTCTCCGAGGCAGTGTTGTAGGCCTGAGCTCGACCGAAATTCGGGTTGGAGCTTGCCCGTGAGCCTCCTCCTCCTCTGGGTGGGGGGGCTGGAGCTCGAACAGCTCTCCCTCCATAAGGGGTATATCCCCGACCTCCTCCTCTTCCTCTCTGAGGGGTTCCTTGCCACCTCGAGGCTCCTCTCCATGTTCCTCCTCCTCGTCCTCCTCCTGCTCCTCCTCCTCCTGCTCCTGCTCCTGCTCCTCCTTCTCGTCCTCTTTGAGAGGCCTTTAAGTTCTTTTGTCTCTCCCTTCCTCCTTCTTCTCCTTCATCCTCTTCATGTAGGTAATGATTGCTCCTCATCATCACGCATATTGGCATACCAACCTTCGTTCGCAGCGGCAATCTGAAGCATGTTGAAAAGGCCCGGTTCCTTGCCTTCCGTCCTGCTCAGAAAATTTGCCCTTGCTGTTGGGTTCTGCCTATCATGATTGAAACAGCAGTCTCTGTTCTCCATCTGTGCCTTACACTGCAAGCCCGCGAACCACCTCCAACATGCGGTTCAGGTCTGGCTCTCTCTGTCTCTTCCAACCGGCAACTCTGTTTGTGTACGTGGCTTGTGCGCCAACAGGTACACCGCCTGCCTGTGCCGTATGTGCCTCCGTGAGCGAGTCCATGTTTGAGCATGCACTCATCACTTCTTGAAACAGTGCTGACGGAGCAACGTTTTGAACCGTATTTTCGAACACGTGTGTCTCGAGGAAGTTCTTGGACTTCACTGAGCTAAACGTCGAGCATTGTTGTATAAGCTGAGTAAGCTTACTTGGGTTAACTGTGTGTAACGCCGAGAAGAAATAGAGGATGATCGACTTGCGGCCATAGAATAGCCCATAGGAGGAAACTACCTCCGTAAGGGTCGCCGCCAAGCCAACAGCACTCCTCAAACTCATCGCCACTGTCTCAAAGATTTCAAATCCTATGAGAGTACCAGTGCAGAGATGCTGGTATCCATGAGATTGAAAATATGAAATGAGTGTGGCCACCGCCAGTTCACACTGAGCGTCTAGGCCTGTTGCATTGTTTGTCTTAATCTCCTCCTTCTTTCTCAAAAACTTGTACTGTGTCAGATCAAATCCCTCCTTCTTTCTCAAAAACAGTAACAAGGGCCTCGTATTCCTGCGTTTCGTCGCAAGGAAAAGCCTTCATGCAGGCATTGATCTCTTTGAGCTTGCTCAAAAGCGAAGCATCAGAGTCTTTGTCTGAGCTCGTCTTGGCATATAGCATGAGACTTGCCACTCCTCCTTTCTTCCCCTTGAAGGCATTTATGATGTTCTGTCTGTCCTTCTTCTCCGTGTTTGTGACCACCACCGTAGTTGAGCCCGAGGGTGCAGGGGCTGGTGGGGCAGGAGCTGGTGGGGTCAAATATGTCGGAGGGTGTGTCTTTGCACCACTCACTTTTGCTTTCATTCTTTCCAGTCTCATCGGCTTCTCGAACTCCTCATTCTCTTTCGCCTTTTTCTTCTCAGATATCACCAGCTTTTGAGCATGAGTGATAAAGGCCACCAATTCAGAAGCAGATCTGAGAAAATTATATTTCTCCACATATTGGTCAACACCTGCTTTATTGGCGACCGGTGGTGCGTTACTAAGTGATTTAAGGACAGAGTGATCCTTGGTAGGAATCCATCTCTTCCATGCCTCCTTATGCAGTAACGCACCCATAAACAGTCTGATCTTGGTCAGAACTCTGTCGGTCTTCTCTAACTCATCAATCACAGGATGAGTTTCTCCTGCTGCCTTAATGCTTTTTTCCATCTCTGCCTTCCCCTCCTCCAAGGCCTTCATTTCCATCGTAAAAAAATGAAATATGCCACTCGAGTTTTTCGAACCCAGATTGGTCTTCATTTTTGTTACATCGACTGCCTCCTGACCAGTCGCGAGGAATCTGGCCGTTGCTCTTGGGTTTGTGTGCTGGAGGTAACCCTGACATCGTGGGCCGTATGAACGTTCCCAAATCAGGGTTTGAGTGTACACCCCAAAGATAGCATCGAGTAATTCAAGGTGGGTGTGTGTGTCCCCAAACTTGATATATTGATATCTTCTTTCTCTTTTCTGGATCAGAGACCAGTTTGCCGAGGAGCTGTGCTGTGTTTGATAATAGGACATAGACATCCTTTTTAGCACGACTTTTCTCTCTTCTTTGATCCTGAGGGATCCACACATAGGTATCCTTCTCTCCCCCCATCTTGTTATCAAACTCTTTTTTAGTGAGGTCATAGTGGTCTTGCACCCACTGTTGTTCCTCCACTGTGATCTCCTCTCCATCACTATGAATCAAGTCGATCATTTTTCGTCCTCCTCCTCCCGTGTAGGCAGGTGGT
>WBZZ01003540.1:10000-12500 GCA_019918135.1 Paulinella micropora
TCAACCAGGAAGTCTGTGGGTAAAGTATTAACCCGATGCCCAGCTAAGCCGTGATGTTTGCACGGAAGGGACTGATACAGGCAATACCAAAGCTTCCTAGTGCCAGGCGGGGCCAGGGCTCGTTCCATAAAGCGCCCCTTGCAGAACGAGCTCCCACCTCCATTACAGAGGGCCCAGTAAGCAGATGGAGTTTCGAGACTGTTCGACAGTCTAGTATAAACCGACAGAGCACTGTGGGTTTTATTCCGGGCTCAACAAGCGAGAAAGGGCACCCTGAGGGAACAGGATTGTGCTTCCCGTCGCTATTTCGGCATGTGACTTATAGGCGTATGGCTAGGCACACATAAGGTACCACACCACGGGCCCAGCACGCCCACACCATCCCCTAATTCTCTGTCTGTCGACAGATGGCACCCATTTCAAAAAAAATCAAGCCCAAGAGAGGGTCAGTGACACCTCAAGTGGCCTTGGTTCACTCCGTAGAGTAAGTGATAAGATCAACTGATGAAATATCGACTAATGTCAGAAAAAAGGAGCTTCTGATTTCGTCAACCAGGAAGTCTGTGGCTAAAGTATTAACCCGATGCCCAGCTAAGCCGTGATGTTAGATAGATAGATAGACAGATACATAGATAGATAGATAGATAGATAGATAGATTAGATAGATAGATAGATAGATAGATAGATAGATAGATAGATAGATAGATAGATAGATAGATAGATAGATAGATGGATAGATAGATAGATGGATGGATAGATAGATAGATAGATAGATAGATAGATAGATAGATAGATAGAGATAGATAGATAGATAGATAGATAGATGGATAGATGGATGGATGGATAGATAGATAGATAGATAGATAGATAGATAGATAGATAGATAGATAGATAGATAGATAGATAGATAGATAGATACATAGACCCTTGTGTGAGATCTTCCACAAGCAACTCCTCGTCTGGAACTGTAGGAAATTTCTCTCCATCCTCCTGTATGTATGTATGCATGTATGTATGTGTGTATGTGTGTATGTATGTATGTATGTATGTATGTCTGGAACTGTAGACATTCGTCTCCCTCCTCCTGTATGTATGTATGTATGTATGTATGTATGTATGTATGTATGTATGTCTGGAACTGACGGAAATTCCTCTTCCTCCTCCTGTATGTATGTATGTATGTATGTATGTATGTATGTATGTCTGGAACTGTAGGAAATTCCTCTCCATCCTCCTGTATGTATGTATGCATGTATGTATGTATGTATGTATGTATGTATGTATGTATGTCTGGAACTGTAGGAAATTCCTCTCCCTCCTCCTGTATGTATGTATGTATGTATGTATGTATGTATGTATGTATGCATCTATGTATCAATGTATTTTTGGAACTGAAGGAAATTCCTCTCCCTCCTGTATATATGTCTGTATGTATGTATGTATGTATGTATGTAAGTATGTATGTATGTATGCATGTCTGGAACTGACGGAAATTCCTCTCCCTCCTCCTGTATGTATGTATGTATGTATGTATGTATGTATGTATGTATGTATGTATGTCTGGAACTGACGGAAATTCCTCACCCTTCTGTATGTATGTATGTATGTATGTATGTATGCAACTGAAGGAAATTCCTCTCCCTCCTCCTGTATGTATGTATGTATGTATGTATGCATCTATGTATGAATGCATGTCTGGAACTGCAGGAAATTCCTCTCCCTCCTCCTGTATGTATGTATGTATGTATGTATGTATGTATGTATGTCTGGAACTGTAGGAAATTCCTCTCCCTCCTCCTGTATGTATGTATGTATGTATGCATGTATGCATGTATGTATGTATGTATGTCTGGAACTGTAGGAAATTCCTCTCCCTCCTCCTGTATGTATGTATGTATGTATGTATGTATGTATGCATGCATGTATGTCTGGAACTGAAGGAAATTCCTCTCCCTCCTCCTGGATGTTTTAAGATGTTTTAAGATGAAGAGACTCACATAGTCCTTCCGCCCTCTACGAGAACAACACTCACAGCTTACGCTCTCTCTCAAGTTGTGCACATGTGAAACATATGAATTACCTGTACATTGTGACCTGCCGTGAAATGTTTGCGCGAGAATTTTAATTTGAAGATTAGATAGAATGCATGTGAGGTGGGTAATTGTGCAAATGTAAAGCGATGTAAGGGGGTGAAGCAAGAGATGGAAGTGATGGGCAGGAGGTAGGCAGACCTTTTAATATGGCAACGACCATATTGTCAAGTGGATGCGTACTATAGAAGAACACCGGGAACCGAAAATGGAACCATAAAGCACACTCGAGACAACACAGCCATCCCATGAGTGTAAAATCAAGAGGGACATGTGGGGCATGGGTAGTGGAATGGATGTAAGAGTTGTGGAATATAACAATAAGAGAAAAGGAATGTGCAGGAGGTAGAAAAGTGGGGGAAAAGATAGCAGTTTTAATAAGGGGAAAAAAGGGGGGAAAAGAGGTGAAT
>WBZZ01003541.1:0-30000 GCA_019918135.1 Paulinella micropora
TGTCGACCCGGATGCGCCAAAAGTGGGCAATTGTGGGCTGCGACAAATATAAATCGTCTCAGACTCTCCGGTACCCAAAGGGTCCAGTTGTCCGGCTGTGACGCATAGCGACCGTGAAGGCCCTTGTACCACAGTAGACCATCTCTCCATCCCATCTCCTTCATCTGATCTTTGATCGCTTTCGTCATCCGTAGCTCATCCGGGTTCTGATATAACTGTATCAGTTCTTTAAACTCCGGATCTTGAGCCTGTTGTTGCCTCCATGCGGTAGGCGAGGCTATATGGATAGTACCATCTTCTAGCCGTACCCCGATTCTTTCCGGGTCATCGTCTAGGTCACTTCTCCGCTCTTGAGGAGGCTCCGCATAAACTTCCTGCGTCTCCTCTTCCTCTCTTATGTTCGCCTTCGCATTCTCATATACCTCATAGGACCACTCAGCGTCCTCCTGGGTATGTAGCTCACAACATATCCCGTGATCCGGGCCTTGTGGACTGTACCGTAGACCTGTGCGGTCATATCGGACTCCACTCGCCATCTCCATCGCCTCAATGTGGCTGACCTCATACACCTTGTCAGTGGACAAGTCTTCCATCTCCACCGTGGACACCAACGCCGATACTTCTGAGTTAAACTCTAGCCTAGAGAGGCTATCAGCGACCACATTTCGCTTTCCCGGTAGATGGACCATTGTAAAATCGAAACAAGACAAGAACGCTTGCCACCGCGCCAGCCGTCCCGTCTGTTCATGATTCATCAACCATAACAGGTTATGATGATCAGTTCTGACAGTAAATTGAGGTCCTCCCCACAAATACTCTCTGAGCCTCTTGAGGGCCCATACTACCGCCAACGCCTCTCTTTGCCTTGTGCAATAGTTTCTCTCCGCCGCACACAACTTCCTACTAATAAACATGATTGGGCGTAATTTCTTCTCCTCATCCTCTTGTTGTAATACAGCCCCAATCGCAAACTTAGATGCGTCTGTATCGACTACGAATTATTTCGTAAAGTCGGGCATCGTTAACACCAGTCCTCCGTCTTTCGGGTCTTTGTAAATGAGATCTTTGAGCGCATGAAACGCTTGCAAAGCCTCTTCGTCCCACTTCTCAAAGTCTCCAAAATCTATCATTTTCTCCACTTTAGCCCGTGTTGCACCCCAATCGGGTATAAACTGGCTATAGTATTGCGCCATCGCAAGGAATGAGTGCAATTCAGTGCGGTTCTTCGGTATCGGTCGATTCATAATCTCCTCCCTCTTCTCTTTGGATATCGAGACTCGATTATGGGAGATCTCGTACCCTAAGTATGTCACACTCGTCTTGGCAAGTTGACACTTCTTTAGATTGCACTTCAGGCCAAAAGCTCCGATGCGCCTGAATATATCGGACAAATGATCGATATGCTCCTCCATTGTGTTAGAGTATACGATAATGTCATCGATATAGCAAAATGCATATTCTCCCGCCTTCTGTCCCCGCCTTCTCATAAAGCCACCGTCAGACAAATCATCGTACTGACTGCTCAACATCTTCTGCATCGCCTTCTGGAAAAGTCCTGGGGCTTGCTTGAGGCCCATCGGAAGCACTTTCCATTGATATATTTCCATACCCACCACAAACGCCGTCAGCCATCTGGACTTTTCCTCCAGTGGTATCTGCCAGAAGCCATTCTTAAGGTCAATGACCGAATAGAATTTTGCATTCCGCAGTACTCTCCTTCCTTCTTCTAATGTCGGGAGAGGATTTCTCTCTTCCTCCAGCACGTTGTTAACACGAGCATAGTTAACTGTCAGGCGCCATTCTCCTCCTGGCTTCGGCACTATTCTCGGTTGTGAGACTATTGAGGATGTTGATCTCTCAATAAAGTCCTCATTGAGCAGCTGTCTTGCTAGCTCCTCCGCTATCTTCGCCTCATGTATACTCAAATTCGCCCTTCGTGGTGCCGGTGACGGCTCCGCACCCGGTATTTTGTAAATAACCGCAGTGAAATCTTCAGGCTTGACACCACCTGCATGTGGAGGGTCAAAAATTTCCTTGTTCGCCTCTAATTTGGCTTTTAAAAGCTCCTTCTCCTTCTCCGTGCCTACTCCTTCTTCCAATATTTTCCGCGCCGCCTCTTGATTATCTTCATCAGACATCTGCTTATGCTGCTTGAGGGGTTCTCTGTCCTCCTCCAAGCCTAAGTCCTCTTCCGAGACATCATCTAGGCCCGTCTTTTCATACGTGACCGTGTCCGGCTCATCATCTTTACCGAGCTCCACCAGCATGTCAATGAGTCTCGCGTATTGCAAAGGAGCTTTACGGGTGTAAAAACCATCAAAGCATGTGAATGCTTGCGGTATCAATTTCAACTTGTCGAGGTCTCTGAGCTTCCGCTTGTATGCACTGCTCTGCTCACGAGTTCCCATACGACAAGCCACCACTAGCTGTTGCTTGCGAGAGGGTACCGGTATAGGATGATCAATAAGCCGGTCCCTTATTTCCTGCGCCCATATCTCATTATATGGCAGGATAATAGTATACGGCTTATTATTTTCGAATAAAGTCCTTAAGCATTTCTTCACTTCAGACAGTGAACGGGCCACGTGGGCTCGTCACCCCAGAAATCAGTAATAAAACTTTTAATAGTTTCTGGTGGAGTATCCGGGATTCGCCCCGTTCTCCTTGGTACAAACGCCTCCCTTTTTTCTTCTCCTACTTTCGCATGGAAACAGTATCCGTTAGTAATATGGACATCTGTTCCTACTCCTTCCGCGAATCTCGCCAACGACGGGCTTCTTTGTGCGACACATATAATCTCCTCCTTTCGCTTCTCGATTAAGTCATCAATAGACTTTTTGTCCCAATGGCATGTCGGAACTGTGACAGTGCACACTTGGGATTCCCAATTGTCGGTCCAGGACAGTTCATCCGGTCTTACGACATGGGGGTGAACGTACACCTCAAGTGCCTCATGTGCGATGGCAATCTTTTTGTGATCCGTCGCTAGACTCAGCTCATAAGCCTCATAAGAGTCAGTAGCGTTGAAGGGATCAATATCGTTCTCTTGTCCTCTTTTTACTCCATATATCACTCGCCGTGCTGCGCAATCAATCACAGCCCCCATCGTAGCCAATTGGTCATACGATAGTAATATTGACCCGTGGTAACCGGGGACGACATAGAGGTCCATACGGTATACTCGTGCGGATTTCAATTTAAAGGTCAGTGTGATGATTCCCGTGATATCCGTCCGGCTGCTCACTCCTTTGAGAGTGCCCGTTGACTTTTTCATATTTCCGTCCACCCAGTCCCGGTATCGATTTAAAAAACTTCCTGCCGACAATATTAATATTCGCCATCGTATCATTACCAACTTTTAATATTGTCTTCAATGTTTCACAATAAAGTTCCGTATAACACAGAGCATCGGGCCTGTGTATATTGGCTGCGAGAACAAGAACTTTACGTTCCAAATTTTGGAGTCTTGTCTCTAAGTTTTTCAACTCCTCCTTCTTCTCCTCCTGCTTCACCTCATTAACATTTTTATTATTCTGCGGTACTGGTGCGTTTACTATTTGAGCGACATTGTCTTGTGGTACTTGAGTACACACATTGTCTTTTTGCTCGCCACCCGCCGCGACCGTAGACATTGAGTCTGTTCGTGGTTGTTTGCTTGGCCGAGGCGATACATCTGCCATTGGCCTCCTCGCCTCCATCGCAAGTCTCGCCTTCCTATTTGCATCAGTTATCATTGGTAACCGTGCTGTATGAACGGGTATGAGACTACCTTGGGGCTGCAGTCTCTGTGTACCCACATCTTTGTTTTCACATAGAGGAAGCGTTGGCCCAGTCTGCACAACAGCATTAGAAAGCACTGTGACTTTAGGGTTAAACTTCACAGTCTTCTCCTTCCTCTCTTCTTCCCCCTCCAGTCATTCCACCACCTCGAAACGATTACCTTGAGTAGTGTCCGGGTAGGATGACGTATCGGTCTCCGAGGCAGTGTTGTAGGCCTGAGCTCGACCGAAATTTGGGTTGGAGCTTGCCCACGAGCCTCCTCCTCCTCTGGGTGGGGGGGCTGGAGCTCGAACAGCTCTCCCTCCATAAGGGGTATATCCCCGACCTCCTCCTCTTCCTCTCTGAGGGGTTCCCTGCCACCTCGAGGCTCCTCTCCATGTTCCTCGTCCTCGTCCTCCTCCTGCTCCTCCTCCTCGTCCTCCTGCTCCTGCTCCTCCTTCTCGTCCTCTTTGAGAGGCCTTTAAGTTCTTTTGTCTCTCCCTTTCTTCCTTCTTCTCCTTCATCCTCTTCATGTAGGTAATGATTGCCTCTCGTAACTCCTCATCCTCACACATATTGGCATACCAACCTTCGTTCGCAGCGGCAATCTGAAGCATGTTGAAAAGGCCCGGTTCCTTGCCTTCCGTCCTGCTCAGAAAATCTGCCCTTGCTGTTGGGTTCTGCCTATCATGATTGAAAGAGCAGTCTCTGTTCTCCATCTGTGCCTTACACTGCAAGCCTGCGAACCACCTCCAACATGCGGTCTTCAGGTCTGGCTCTCTCTGTCTCTTCCAACCGGCAACTCTGTTTGTGTACGTGGCTTGTGCGCCAACAGGTGCACCGCCTGCCTGTGCCGTATGTGCCTCCGTGAGCGAGTCCATGTTTGAGCATGCACTCATCACTTCTTGAAACAGTGGTGACGGAGCAACGCTTTGAACCGTATTTTCGAACACGTGTGTCTCGAGGAAGTTCTTGGACTTCACTGAGCTAAACGTCGAGCATTGTTGTATGAGCTGAGTAAGCTTACTCGGGTTAACTGTGTGTAACGCCGAAAAGAAATAGAGGATGATCGACTTGCGGCCATAGAATAGCCCATAGGAGGAAACTACCTCCGTAAGGGTCGCCGCCAAGCCAACAGCACTCCTCAAACTCATCGCAACTGTCTCAAAGATTTCAAATCCTATGAGAGTACCAGTGCAGAGATGCTGGTATCCATAAGATTAAAAATATGAAATGAGTGTGGCCACCGCCAGTTCACACTGAGCGTCTAGGCCTGTTGCATTGTTTCTCTTAATCTCCTCCTTCTTTCTCAAAAACTTGTACTGTGTCAGATCAAATCCCTCCGAGACTAGAGATTGGTCAAAAACAGTAACAAGGGCCTCGTATTCCTGCGTTTCGTTGCAAGGAAAAGCCTTCATGCAGGCATTGATCTCTTTGAGCTTGCTCAAAAGCGAAGCATCAGAGTCTTTGTCTGAGCTCGTCTTGGTATATAGCATGAGACTTGCCACTCCTCCTTTCTTCCCCTTGAAGGCATTTATGATGTTCTGTCTGTCCTTCTTCTCCGTGTTTGTGACCACCACCGTAGTTGAGCCCGAGGGTGCAGGGGCTGGTGGGGCAGGAGCTGGTGGGGTCAAATACGTCGGAGGGTGTGTCTTTGCACCACTCACTTTTGCTTTCATTCTTTCCAGTCTCATCATCTTCTCGAACTCCTCATTCTCTTTCGCCTTCTTCTTCTCAGATATCACCAGCTTTTGAGCATGAGTGATAAAGGCCACCAATTCAGAAGCAGATCTGAGAAAATTATATTTCTCCACATACTGGTCAACACCTGCTTTGTTGGAGACCGGTGGTGCGTTACTAAGTGATTTAAGAACAGAGTGATCCTTGGTAGGAATCCATCTCTTCCATGCATCCTTATGCAGTAACGCACCCATCAACAGTCTGATCTTGGTCAGAACTCTGTCGGTCTTCTCTAACTCATCAATCACAGGATGAGTTTCTCCTGCTGCCTTAATGCTTTTTTCCATCTCTGCCTTCCCCTCTTCCAAGGCCTTCATTTCCATCGTAAAAAAATGAAATATGCCACTCGAGTTTTTCGAACCCAGATTGGTCTTCATTTTTGTTACATCGACTGCCTCCTGACCAGTCGCGAGGAATCTGGCCGTTGCTCTTGGGTTTGTGTACTGGAGGTAACCCTCACATCGTGGGCCGTATGACGTTCCCAAATCAGGGTTTGAGTGTACACCCCAAAGATAGCATCGAGTAATTCAAGGTGGGTGTGTGTGTCCCCAAACTTGATATGCTGTATCTTCTTTCTCTCTTCTGGATCAGAGACAAGTTTGCAGAGGAGCTGTGCTGTGTTTGATAATAGGATATAGACATCCTTTTTAGCACGACTTTTCTCTCTTCTTTGATCCTGAGGGATCCACACATAGGTGTCCTTCTCTACCCCCATCTTGTTATCAAACTCTTCTTTAGTGAGGTCATAGTGGTCTTGCACCCACTGTTGTTCCTCCACTGTGATCTCCTCTCCATCACTATGAATCAAGTCGATCATTTTTCGTCCTCCTCCTCCCGTGTAGGCAGGTGGTAAGGGATTACCATATGCTCCTCCTCCTCCCGTCTCTTCCTGTTCAAATCCTCCTTCATCTTCGTCTCCTCCATATCTTCCTTCATCATCCCAGCCCTCTTCTACTCCTCCTCCTACTCCTTCATCTCCTCCTCCTCCTTCATTCAATCCTCCTCCTCTTCCTTCATTCAATCCTCTTCCTCCTCCTCCTCCTGCTTCTTCTTCTTCTCTTCTTTGATCTGCATCCGAGAATTCAATTACTTCGGCGATCTCTGTCGACATGATGTCGTAGTAGTGATCAACAGGAGGACAGTGTCAGCTCCTATGTTTGGTTTTTGTTCGTTTGTGTTCTGTTCCTCCTTCAGTCGATTGACTAGTGAAGAGAAAACTAATAGAGATGGTAGGATAAGATTCCCTGTCCTCTATGAAACACTGTTTGTATGTTTGTTTTTGTTTGAGAAAAATAGTCTTTGAGACTTTCTCCGATTTCTTGTTCTCCTTACTCAGATTACTTTCTCCTCCTTCTTTTCTATATTGTATCTAGTATGAGGCACTTGGACCTACACACAGATAGTAATAGAGAAGCTAGAAAAGATCTCCTTGAGAAGTCGACAGTCGGTCGGATAGGTTCTCAGACCTACCTTTAGAAAACGATCAGAGATTTGCAAAAATACTCTGACGTATGTGTGAGATAATGCAGATAAATGCAAAAACTAGAAGGGTAGAGTGTTGTGCTCCTGTCCCTATGCTTGTTTGTGTTTTGTGTGTGTTCCTTCACTCTTCTGTCCACCTCCTTCTTCTTGGTCTCTGTGTGAGAACAGCAAGAACGACAGAGAGTTTGTATCTGATGTCTCCTTGTGAGCACACAGATACTGACTGGGCTAGAGCGTACGAGACACCTGCTTGAGACCAATCAAATTATTTGTTTGTGAAAGAGTTATGAGGGAGCTGTGTTGGAGTATTTGTTTTCGTCTGACGTCCCCGTGTGAGACAGGTCAGTGAAAGTTCACTCTGTTGCCTGTGTGGCAAAGCAGAAAGAAATCACCCTAGTGATGTGGACTCCAAATGTAATGCACCCAACGATAGCTAGTAAAAAGTCGGTAATACAACCAAAGACATACTCACATTCCTCAAGAATGAGAATGATGTCTCGTTATATTAGCTCAGTGAAGCCAAAAAGGAAAACGGCAACAGACCAGGAATAAAATGGCATCAGGTCCAATCCGGACAAATAATACTGAAAAACAAGCTGGTGCACCTGTGACCAGGAAAAGGTACTTTTTACCGGCTATCCGGGGGTGATGCCTACATTGTTGTGCGAACTCTGATACAGAGCTTTAATCACACACACACATTAAATTTCACATTTTTGGTGAGCTGGCACCAGGCAGTCACGCAAAAGTGTACGTGGTCCGGACGTGCGGAAGGCAGTCAATCATCATAGCATAAGACGTGCTGTAGGCAGTCTTTGCAATCCCCACCTTTGGTCAGACTAGCTACGATAGGTACTAGGACCCCACATTCATATTTTCCCCTAAACTCTTCCGCCCTTTGCATACCGTAGTAGACCAACATGGCTAACTCCATGTTTGATCTAGCTAAGTTCAGAATGGAGCCTCCCAAACTCCACGATGACAAACCGGACTGGGATTTGTTCCTCTATACGCTGCTTGCAGTAATTGGAGCAACCAATCCTATTGTCCTATCAGTCATCCCTGGATGTGAGGACCACCCATTTGTCAAAGCCCTGAAAGCTCCTAACGTTTTAGTTCCTCCTGATTCCCCCATTGAATCACCTCTACTTTCCCCAAAGGAAGAAGAGGGCGACAAAGAGGGAGCTAAGGAGGAAACAAGAACGTCAGTGAAAGCTGAACCTAAACCAGATAAATCGGATGATCCCGAGAATGTCGTCATCCCTACCGAGCAGAAAAGCAAAGTACCAATAATGACATTCGGAAGTAAACCGACTGCCTTGTTTAGTTCTCAGCGAGCTGCTAGGCATTATAGAGCAGTTGACAAGCAAAATAGAGAGTCCCTCAAAAGAATCCTATTTGCTTACCTTTTGCAATCATGCGCCCATGACCGTAAGGTTATGGCTGTGATGCAACAGGGAGGGACGGATGGAGTAGCATGCTTCCTTGCTCTGCAAAAACATTACGGTGGGCTTGAATTCGTCAAGTTCCAAGAGGATCAGCAAACCATCTACCACTGTTACCCCAAGAAGGTGAAAGAGGTGAGCACATGGTTAGCAGGATACCTTAACATCGTTGAGAAACAAGAGAAACGGATGGGAGCTGCCATCCCCGTCCCTATGAAGGCAGACATGATAATAAACAAACTCAAACATCTGCCTCCCTTTGCTCGCTATTATGAGAATGTATGCTTGTCTTTGCTGCCCCAACAGAGGCCAGGTTGGGATGATTTCTTGCAAGTAGTGCAACAAATCGCCCAAGGGAGTGTGTCTGTGACTAAGACACAGAAGCTGTATGGAACTGGCAGTTCACGTGCTGATCCCATCACAGTTAACCTGATTGGGGCAGGAGACAGGCAAGCAAAGTATGACAAGGTTAGATGTTACAACTGTAACAATGATCATGCTATGAAATTCTGTCTTGTGCGTTGCCAATTAAAGGACTGTCCAAGGGACGGACATGGTCCCAACGACTGTCCTTTAAGGTTGCAAGCAGCCCGGACGGTTGCATTAGCTCGAGGGACAGAGAGAAGGAAGAGCAGCAAGAGCGTTAGGGGTGCTAAGGTTGAGCAACGTGAGGCAAGCACAGACAGAGAGAGAAACACAGGAAAGAAGACAAAGGAGAGACGTAAGCTGAAAGCATCTGACTTCGTCAAGGGCAAGAAGAAAGCTATCAGTCTGAACGCAGGAGGATCAGACTCGTCTCCTTCAAAGTCCAACTCAGAGGACGATGAGGAGGATGACTCTGATCCCCCTGCTTCAGCTGAAAGGATTCTTGTTGCCAAGGACGAAGACACAGACGATGAGGGGGGAGAGGTAGATCAGGTGAGATACTTAAACCATATGTACGCGATAAACATGATGGAGAAAGAAGGAGAAGATGAGGGAGAGAAGAGAGAGACACACATCACCTCCCCCACACTTTCGCCTCTTTTTGCACCTATGAACCTGCCACCTAGCGCAACTGGAGGTGGAGGGCTAGTTGGAGGAAGAGAGCAAGCACCACGACAAGTAAGGTCTGTGAGAGAGGGAGAAACTGCCATTTCCACCTTCATGTCTAACGCTTCTAAAAACTCATCAGAATTCCATAGTTCCATGAGAGCGATTTTAAGACCTCCTTGGAAATGGTAGCAGACCCCAACCCCCAAGGGGCAATCTATCCCCTCGGGGATGGTTGGGGGTTGCTACGTTTCAAAGCAGGTTACAAAAAAGTTCTCCTTAGTACCACCCGTTAGTAATTAAGGACGTAGACGGACCAATACTTAACCTACATGCTCAGCCCTTGATCCCCAATACCTGCCACGTAGCTAGTTCCAAGCAATGCGAGGCCATTGCCGAGAGTACTGGAAAGCGGTGTGAATGGAAACTTTCCGCTGCACGGCGGGGGGATGGGGAAGGGGTTACGTTGGCCACCCGGTTGGGACAAGGGTTTGACTTTTGTACTAGACACATGACGCAAGAAAACAGCAGGGCAACTATTTTGAAAGTGTATAGGAGCAAATTAAGGTCGGGATTCCTACCCCCCCACTAATTCGTTCTTACTCTCCCCTAATTAATGCCTGACTGTCGATTGGGTCAAACCACCCACAGAACAGAAATTTGCAAAACCCACTCCATCCCTAACAGCGTCTACCACTACCATGCCTGCCTCCTCCTCTTCTTCCTCGTCATCAGCCGCTCATCCCCTCACTTTGTCTGCAACGTCGGCGCCATCGTCGTCTGTTACAGACTTAGCAAGAAGGATGACGGATGAGGAAGAGGAAGAATGGAAGGACTTACCTTGGAATTGGCAAGATACGGGTAGGGTGAGGGTGGTGATAAGTGACGATCAGGTACCTGAGGTAAGTGAGATCAAGCGATTTGTCAAAGCCCTTGCAAAAGGGGCTGAGAGATTACAAGTCCGAGGGTCACTTATCACCAAAGCAGATGGAGAGGTCGACGAACTCTACTGTGACCTCTTCACTGCTTTGGAGGATTGCATCATTACGTACGCCACTAAACATAAAAACCAATTTGCTCGAGGTATTGTGGCTTCATTCCCGTTCATTTTTGAATGGATGAAGAACATGCCTAACTTTGATGATAACAAAGCCACAACCGGCTTACGCATATCTGGTTTGTCTCAAGCGTCCTCATCATCACATACCTCGTCACAACCACCACATGCACAGCCTCTACCATCTGAAGAAGAAAGATCTGATTGTGCTGTCATGATGATGGAGAGTGAAGAGGGGAGTCAGAGGAGACTAGTCCTTCAGATATGGTGTGGGTTGATGACAGTGGTGCGAGTGAGTCACAATCTCCTCATAAACAATCCTTTGTCCGGATGAAGCTGGATCCTCAGAAGTTTAGGATAGCAAGGGAAGCATCCGAACAGAGTATAAAGGTAAGGTAGAGATGAGCATGTCTGGTTCACATGGGCAAGAGATTTGTGTGTCAGACTCACATACTACATACAACCCACATCTGAGGTACGGGTTGGTTGCTACTTCTGCATGGGTTAAGAAAGGACTAGCTGTTGTGCATCAGAACAATCAGTTTGTTGTCCTAAGAGAACCTATCCCTATCGTTGAGGAACAGATCGTTGTGCGGGGGAGGTCATTACCTAACAACCTATCTGTATTTGACCCCCCCGGCATGACCCCGCTCAATCCTAACGAATGGTATGACCCTGTCCCGTTGGGAAAGCAGAACGTGAAGGTCGAGGATGATACCTCATCATCCTCCACCATCACATTCTGACTTCCCTCTACTCTCCCTTCTCAGAAGACATCCTACCTATATATACTGATGTGTATTGTGGCGAGTCACCATGTGTATGTGGTTGGAGATGTGACGAAGAAAATGAGAAGGGTGAGAATAGGGGACAGGGGCTGTCATGTTGTAATGTTATGGTCGATGATGCATGTTGTGATGTTCGTCATGATTATGAACATGATGCCAAATGTGGGATTGAGAGAGCCCTCCACCCAGTTGTTCGACCCCACCATAAAGAGAGCATCGGTGTGAAAGCTATGGAAAGAATGGCTCACTATATAGGGGTTCAAATAGTGGGTGTAGGTTGGAGAGAACGTATCACGAAGTGTGAGTATTGCTTGCGCAATAAAATTAAGCGATCACCGCACTTCAGAAGCAACCACCATATCGTTGAACGCCACCCTGGGATCCACATCTCAATGGATACTCAGGGTTGGTGGAATACGATATCGTGGGACGGTAAGAAGTATAAGTTTACCGTTAAATGTCTTGCTTCTAACTTTGAAATAGACTATTATCTTCGCCATAAGAACGAGTTTTTCTCTTGCTCCTTAGGGCTGTCGCCTTTTTCGAAAGGCACACCGGAAGAAAGGTTAAACGCGTTACTTGTGACCAAGAATATGGTCTATACAGTGTTTTCAAGGAATGGTTAGATGAAACGCAAGTTATTCTCCTAGAGGCCCCAAAGGAGAAGCAAGCCGTCGCTAAAGTTGAGAGATCGTACCAGACCAATGGAGGTCCGGCTAGAGCTCTTCTAAGCGATGCCGAGCTTCCTCCTACCTTTTGGACTGAAATGGAGAAGAATGCGACATACATCAATAACCTCCTCCCCATTTCCCAAGGGCCCTTCCGTGGTAAGTCTCCCTATGAGGTAATCCACAAAACTAAGCCTTATCTCCATCATTTGCGACCTGTGGGTGGTGCCGCAGTAATGAAGATCAAGGCGCGTAGGGGAAAAGGGGAAAGGGGGAGGAAAGTGATGTTCCTTGGCTATGCAACGGAATACCGGGTATTATAGGGTCTACGACCCTGTAGATCGTACAATACACGGTAATGTACGGGATGTGGTGTTTGACGTATGAAGATTGGGAAAGAAAGAGGTAACCAAATCATTGGGGGAGACCCAGGGGAGAAAGATAAGCTCTTCTCCGTAGGTTGGAGTGCCGAACCCAAACCCAATCCAGAATCAACCACCAACCCACACACATCCACCGAAACCACGGAACTTGGCCCCTCTCCAGAGAGTAATAATCTCATAGATGACCCCCCAGCAACAGGACTTGTTGCAGGGGAGTAGTTCATGAGGTCATCACTACTGGTATACCTAATGTCACGAACATCCCCCCTCAATCTCCAGGTAAAGTTACGAGTAGTTCCGATAGCGAGGACTCCGGTCCCGGCTATGAGAATTTACCAACCCTAGAACGCCCGAGCCCTAGGCCTAGGGCTAGTTCTGAACCGAATAACCGCCGAAAAGATGAAGGGGAGTCAACGCGTAAAGCAATAGGTAAGAGGGGGAGGAAAACCAAAGTCAGGGTAATATTAGCAGGGAAACAGGTCAGTGTTCCGGCACGATGTGGGGGGAAGAATGGGCTAGACAAACCTACGGCGATCAGTGGGAAACTGCTGAACGTAAAGGGGTCACGCTCCAACCTTCCGCCCCGATCGTACGGAAATCTAAACGTTTCCCCGCACATGATGTTACATTTGATGATGGCGTAACGGATAAGATGTGGGACAAGGAGATCATCAAATATGCCTATGCCGAACACATGGCTGCTGTTCCACATGCATTGCCCACATCTGCTGCTTCACTTGCCGCTGTTCCACATGCATTGCCCACATCTGCTGCTTCACTTGCCGCTGTTCCACATGCATTGCCCACATCTGCTGCTTCACCTGCCTCAATCATACCTGCACCGGCATTGACTCGAATATCACCTCTGAATTCGAGTTCGCCGAGGGGGAGAGGGATAGAATAGAGTCCGAAAAGAGCAAACACGGTACAAACTGGCGCTCTCATGAGCAAGCGTCCATCTCCCTTGAGAACATAATTCCAGGGGGAGGTAAGACGAGGAGAGGGCACATATCCATCTGCGCGCGCGAGGATCCTATTAGGATAGGCTATTGCTTAGTCAGCGAACAGGTACCTCAGTTTCCCGTTATTCAGAAGCCTAAAGATCGAAGACAGGCACGGGAATCTGAGGTACGTCAGCAAGAAGGAGAGCTTAAGGCCTTCGAGTGGAGAGAAGAAAGTGAGGCGAAAAGATCTGGGTCCCCCATTATTCCCCTGAAGTGGATAGATTCAATCAAGCAGCAGGGAACCCGTGAAGAGTTCCATAAAGCAAGGGTTACCCTACGGGGCGACCTACTTAGGGAGGGTTTACAGTTTGATCCTAAAAAGACATACTCACCGACCGCACATCATCGCACTATTTTGCTTATTATTGCGTATGCTGCTTGTTTTGGGATTGATCTGTGGCTTGTTGATTTCACTACTGCCTATCTCCACGCCCATCTGCCTTATGACATCTATGTTAAGCCCCCCCCCTGGGTTTGAGAAGCCTGGTTTCGTCTGGTTGCTCAAGAAGGCGCTTTATGGGCATCCGGAATCAGGCAGACTTTGGTACGACGTGATGTCGCACGAGTTAGTTGTGCGTCAGAAATTCACCCCCCTTACTCTGGACAAAGCTTCCTTTGTGAAGCTCGGGGATCAACCTAAAGGCACCTAATTGCTATCCTTTCATGTCGACTATGGGATTCATGCGGCGGACGAGGCCGCACATGAAGCACTCGTAGCCCGTTTCAGCAAGCACGGGTTCCGTTGTAAGAACTTGGGAAAGGCTACAGAATTCAAGAACATCCAAATAGTACAGAACGATAGAGGGATTTTGCTCCATCAGAGGAAATATGAGCTCTTGATCCTGAACGAACTGGGTTATTTGGAGGAAACCCCGGCTAAGACCCCCTTCACTTCGGAATCGCCAGCACCCCTCAAGAAGGGGCATAGGTTGTTGAATTACGATATCAGGTGTCTAGTTGGGATGCTTATCTTCTTAGCCGTGCATACACGACCCTTGTTGATATGTACTTTGAGCATAGCAGCCACGCACCAGATCCCTAACCCCCAGATATCCTATGCCATGTTGCATCGCATGTTTCAATGGATAATAACTCCACGGGCTTTGTTCTTTCATAGAGGGGACAAGAAGCTTTTGGAGTTGATCTCTGGATTATTTGAGGTGCCTAAGGTGCCGAAGTCGTGGAAGGCCACTAGGAAGCCATCAGCACCCGCTAGCGCTTTAAATGTGAATCTCATTCAGTCCGATAAGGTACCCCAGGGGGAGGAACACCCCTCGCTCAGTTCGGTAGCGTTTGATGAGTTTAGTGTGCCCGTGATCACCAACATCGAAAAGATGATAACAGGAAAACCTTTGATCGGGTTTGCTGACTCAGACTTTGCGGGGGATAGACTATCCCGTAAGTCTCGGTCAGGGTTTATCTTTTTCTTCAATGGTGCCCCCGTAGCTTGGTTCTCCAAGTTACAGCCGGTGATAGCTCAGTCTACTCTTGAAGCAGAGACCGTTTCAGCTAATGAAGCGGTGAGGGAGCTTTTACCCATCAGGCAGACTTTGAGGGATATGGGTATTGCCCTCATGAGCCTACCACCCTATACGAGGACAACGAAGGAGCTAATATTGTTGTTGGCAGAACGGGGGCTCGGGGAATCACGCACTAAACGCATCGACGTACGGTATCATTTCCTTGCGAAACTCGTAAAAGACCGGGTAGTTATTTTAGTTCGCGTATCGTCTGAGGATAATGTCGCGGACATTTTCACCAAGATTAACTTCACGCATGATAAGTTTAATCATTTAGCGGATAAAGTCTCGGTAAGGCTGGACGAATTCAGTTTAAAACGGTTGGGTTTTGATTTCTCGCAACTTGTGAAATGATCAGGGAATTTACTTATATATTCGTATGTTATGGGCAATATTAATCGTATATCCGTATATATGTATTTTTCGCATATATTATTTACAGAGACAGATATTATAGGTACACGCTAGGAGGCCAACCGCTCAAGCCTCCCTCCGAGGTTCCCCCCCACCTGCCATGAACGCGGCTAATTGTACGTTGATCGCGCTCGGACTCTTGTGCGGATTCCAGTGTGTGATCGTGCAATTGCTTGGGCCCGCGTGCCCACAATCTCTTTATGTGTATATATATAAGTTGCACTTATAAACATAATTGGTCGAGTACTATTATTATTACATTACATATAATATATTATAAGAGACCAAGTTGGAGGCCAGGGTGGTTGGTGTGATGGGCGATTCATCACCTCTCGAAGGTTGACAGGCTTGGAATCCACCCCCTGTGCTGTACCAGACCGGTCGATAATTTGTCTCTTTTGACACCCCTTACGGGAAGCGCTTGCAAATTTTATTTTTCATATGTAACCATGCTCATAAATACGTGATTATATAGTAAATAGACAAATGCTTATACCTCTATTATATGAATTTATTTATGTATCTACTTGTGGTATATCAATAACTTCATATCATATTCATATAACATGTGTCATTATTATATACTACCTTGATAGTTATTATTTGAGAGGTTAGTTGGAGATAGGACAATAATCTTCTTCTCGTCGGAGAGGCCTCTCTATACCGTGGGTTCGCTGCCCTGCGTATAATCTACTTGATATATGCTTGCCACGGGTAGAGGGGTAGCCACATCCGACAATACTTCTCGGAGAGAGTGAGGGTAAGTGTTCATAGTATGTTTTGAGTTTGCGTTTTCTAAGTTTCACAAAATAGTAATAGAGTTTAGGACCTGCAGTAACTTTTACCAATTTACTTTGCTCCAGGGGGAGTGTTAGAACTAATAATCAATATGAATAGTTACAAGGGCCGGCCGTATAAGAGTAACGGTGTCGGTAGAGGCATTAATATTACTTATATCCGGGGCAGTCATATCGACCTGCGCGCCTTCTGTTGATTTGGCGCGTTATTAAAGCTTTGTTACTGCAGACGCGGTGAGTTGTGAGTTCCGGATCATTATATTAAGTTATACTGGTCAAACAAGCCCATCCTGGCACGGTTCAAGGCTGTTCTAAACGAATATATTTATTAATGCCTCTTCAAACCGTAGGCTCTTTAATTATGTGACGGTGGCAACTTCCTTCACCAATTCAATCCACTCCGCTAGTAACACAACTTCCTCTGCCACTTCTTATATAAACAAAGGTCAAAGATAATGGAAAATGTGTAAGACTCACTCGCGGAGCCAAAAACAACCAAGGCAAACACCAGCCAATTCCCGTGGAGTCCGGCCTAACGCCGGATAACTTGATCATATTTCTGTCTAAAAACTATAACTGTCACTAATATATATTAATAGTAATATCATAGTATCCTGCCGCCATTACCGTGCCCGGCGCTGGCATATATATGTGTTAAGAGGGTTCAATTATTATTATTAACTCAAGTTTCTCAGGCTTATTGTGTCTGGATTGACACACTGAGGGGTATGTTAAAGTTTTGTCGGTTATAATCAAAAGATATTACTATGATTTAATGCAAGCCGGTATCTATATCCACTGACTCAATTCAAGCACTCTGAGAATCATTGAACCTAATCTTCCTCCCGTCGGCAAAAGAGAGGAAACCATTACTAGTATGGTGGGAAAATTTAGGAGACTGACAGAGCCAAGCAACAAAAAGGAAACAAAGAGTCATGATTTCCTAATGTCCGCCCTAACGATAATATTATCCTGCGTAAAAATGTCACGGTAGTAGTCCGGTTACTTGTCTTAATATTATCGTTTTCAACCGGCTCAAAAGTATATAAATAAAAACGGATATAAGCATATCTTGACTAGATATAGCTCATCTATACATCACTGTGTATATGAGTATCATAGTAAGAAAAGGTCGCATATTTACCTATCTGCGCCTACAAAAGTAGCGCATATTTACCTACCTGCGCCTACAATAGAACCAATTATCTTAATCAATATTCAAGTTAAGGGCCGGTCGTATCAGAGTAACGGTGTCGGTAAGTTAATCTATGAAGCATTGTATTATTATGTTAATATTAAAAGTGTTTGCGTAAAAGCTCAAAAATGATAGCTATATACAACACTGACTCTATCAGCAGTGCTTAAGCTTTAATAAGAAAGGCGCCAGCAGAGCGCGCCGCGTATCCGAGTCGTATTGTCACGTATCACGTACGATGTACCGAAGACTCCCGAAGGACTTTAATGATTATATTGTACCTCGTCCAACGGAAACAGACGACTGAAACGAATCATGATGGTAGGTACAGATCAACGGAACAATAACTGGACCCACTTTGTGGGGGCAGATATACCCACTCGGTCCACAAAGCGGATGGATTGGCGGCTGGAATTGATTGTTCTGATACGGGATCTAACCACATAACCCAGTTAAATACATGGAGATATTAGTTACTATCTCTGTTACCGATCTATTACCTAACACTCCCCCTGATTACTTTAGACTAGGTCACAAGCTGTGACATAATTAAAGATAATCCTTCAAGTCTGTGGAAATATGTATTAGATAAAAATGATGAAAAAGTAGGTTATTATTACAGGCTATCGACTAGCCACTCCCTCACGCTCTCGTAGAAGTAGATACATCGGCTCCGCTAACAGGGTTGTCCCATTCGAAGCTATGCCCCGCCTCATAACATAGATAAGCGTGGCTCGCGCACCTGAGTCCTTGGAGAGAGTGAGGGCGTTGGACAGTCTAACTTCAAGTTGGTACGTTGGGCAGTGAAACCAGTCAAGCGTGGGTGAATCAGGCCTTGTCAACGCCTTGATTCAGTCCGGCTATAGCCAGGACCCGTCCTTGAAGGATGTTTGCCTTTCGCGGACGTCCGGGAACGACATACTGGCATTCAAGAGCCGTGTCGATCTCGGCGTCGAATATTTTTCGGGAACTTACCTGGTCAGGGTCGTCTACCGTTGCCTGGGCGGTCATCACCGCCGACACCGAGGCCTCCTTGCATTCTTTTCCGCGACGAACCTGCTGTCCGGGATAGCCGGACAGCTTCCCGGGATAGCCGGACTGCTTCTTCGAAGGCCGCGGAGGGCACCAGTGAGTCGCGCATGCGTGTCCTACAAACTTCGAGAGTATGGTTGGGTTTGTCGACCTTTCCAGTGTTGGCAGTAGGCGCAGGGCTCGAAGCTCTTGGTGTGCGGCGCGCGATTCTCCTTGCCATGGCGGGATTCGTCCACTGGGTCGGCTTGGTGATCGCAATCGCGTTGGCTCCAGAAAAACCATCAGTCTTACGCCCACCAATCGAACTAGCATTACGCCGTTAACGTTGGTTTGGTTTCGGGCCAGACTGGGGCTTTTTCTGCGAATGAGTCGTCGACGCTTGCTTTGCCGCGTCTTGCTTCGCCACGACTTGCAGTTGACTGCCCGAAGGGATGTCGCGGGGCCACTTGGTCCTCGTCTTCCTGGTGCTCGTCTTGGCCTTCTCCTTACGAGGAGGGCGTCGGCTGGAGTCGGAGTCCGGGGCCGTCAGGATCATCTTGGGGTCCCAATCCGTCAAGGTACGTGGGTTGGCCTTGAGGATGAGATACCTCAATTCTTCTAACGTACGCGTCGGCAGAATACCTCTCTTTTTTCGTTCCTCTTGCATAGACTCTATGTGTTGTATCACCATAGGGGAGACACATCGCCGGGCTACCTCATACTTATGGGCTTCCTCGGCCACTAGGCACTCGTTCTTCAGCTGCCTGAAAAGCTTCTGCAGACGCGTGATAAAGTAGCAAAATTTTCTTTCGAACGTCGCTTCATGTCGTTCCTGTAGCTCGGGCCAAAAGATTTGGTGACATCGTAGATTATGTACACTTTCCATCGTAGACTATGTCCACTTTCCATCGTGAGTCTACGCGATAGTCCAACCAGATCCATGGCAAAAGCTGCAGGGACTTCACGTAGGAGTCCACGAAAGAGATCGGATTCCTTGCTGACCACGCGTTGAGGAAGATTTTGGCCTCTGACTGGGTCATGAAAAGAGTGAGGTTAGAGAGAAAAAGACGCAACGTGTATCCTAGTAATACCTGATCGAACTTTAGTTTCTTAATCTCTCTCACACGAGGTTGGTATCGTTCGGTAGAGGACTCCATAGGCGCAACCATCATAAGGACGGTGCTACCACTAAAAGGTACACCCACAGCCAAACGATGCCCCTCCCATACCCGGGTATGATACCCGGTATGATACCCTGGGGTATGATACGCCCATACCCCCCCCTCCCATATCCCTGGGTTATGATACCCTTCCCCCGTATCCCTGGGTTATGATACCCTCCCCCCCCCTCATACCCCCCCCCCCCGATGTATGGAACAGGGGTATGGGACAGGAGTATCATACCCCGGGGTATGGGACAGGGGTATATGGACTAGGGGTATCGGTTTATGATACCCCAGGGGTATCATACCGGGTATCATACCCGGGTATGGGAGGGGTATCGTTTGGCTGTGACCGCTGCGGGTACGTGACAGCAGGGCGCTCTGGGAGCTACTCGATGAAGACGGCTCGCGACTAGTAGAGGCTGTGTCGGCCGCCGCGTTACCGCCGGACGGGTTCCCCACCTCCGCTTCGGCCGCTGGGGCAGCAGGGTCGGGTACGACTGCTTCGGCCGCCGCCGGGGCTGCAGCTGCAAGGACCGTACTACGCGACGTGCCATTGGTGGCTGCGGGAGCAGTGACAGCAGCGTTGGTCTCTCCGTCACCGTCACCCTCGCCAGCCGGCGGGGTCGAGTGCTTTTCTGTGGCGAAAGTCACAGCGCGTGGAAGGCTAGAACGGGCAGATGACTGCTCGACTCGGGGCGATTGGAGGGGGCCCTTCCTGTCGGCCAGCTCTTCCCCTTGTTCGGGAGAGAAAGAGAACAGAGGCTCTGCCTTCGATTCATCTTCCTCGTCGACCATCCTTCCATCCCATCGTCCCTCGTACGGGGAGACGAAAAGTGCGCCGCTGTCCTCGTACCGGGTATCCGGAGGGGAGGAAAACGCGCCCGGGAAGCTTGGGCTCCGGCGAGAAAATGTCGGAGTCGGAACTGAGCCGTATCCTGATGCTTGTGGGGAAAGCAACCCCTCGGAGGCCGGTGGCGGTCGGCGTAATAGAGACCGTTGTGCCTCTGACCCGCTTGTAGGGCCCAGACTGCTTCCCGTGGGACGAAAACCTCGATTTGCAAAGGATGTAAGGGGCCCACCGGCTCGTCGTGGGCCTGGTGAGGGAAACCTCATCGCAGTAGGAGCTGCCAGGGGACGTAAAGTCGAAGCTGCCGAAGACGACGATGACCATGACGATGCAGGCAATCCAGCTGTCGCCGTAGCCGTAGGCATCGCCGTTGTCGTGGCCGTAGTCGTTGTTGCAGCTGCCGGCAGAGGGCGAGAAAGCCCCATGGTACGGGCCGCCGTGCCCGTGGGCACGGGGCCCGTCCCGTAGCGCAGAGAGCTGGGGACGTAATCCGGGGATTGAACCCAACCAACCTTTTTCGCAAGGTCGTTGTAGCGGCTAATAGCTAAATCTCTCTCTCCCCTAAAAGAGGTCCACTTGTGGAAAACAGAGGGGTCAAGCCAGTAATCCATCATTTGCTCGAGGGGCTGCATAGGGATAAAAGGCTCCTCCTCAAGGTTGAGAAGGTCATCCTTAACTGCTTTCGCTAGGAGGGGGCAAAGGTCTTTCTCTAGAGTCATGAGGAAGTGGGCGCGGCTGATTCCATCCGTCTGGGGAGAGAGCTTCTTTGCCGAGCCGTCCTTGAGGGCCTTCCGGTACGTATCCATGAATGGGAGCTTATGGGTGGTGCCATTTTTCGCACTCTTCACGGTAGTAGACTTCCTTAGAGACCAGGCCAGGTCGTAATTGGGGAGTGGAAAAGAGGCTGGAAGACTGATTTCGTCACACCTGAACGTAAAAGACCCACCGTGTAGCAAAAAGGTCCGGAATTTGCAAAGGAGACCTTGTGGGATGATTGCTACTCGATAGTCTTGACTGAGGGACTGTCCTATTTATGCAACGAACTTGAACAGACTTGAACAGACTTGAACAGAACTTGAATACATAGTACAAAGTCGCTTCTCTGCGTGTGGTGAGCATGCACAACGGTCATCATGCACGGCCACTCGAAGACAGGTGAACTAGCTGCCCTGTTTGGGTGTGATGAGTGACCTTGAGCTTGCTCGCTGTTGGTGTTTCCAAAAGCAGGTAGGAGCTGAGTTCCCCAGTTCGAGCTGTCGACAGCACACACAAGGTGTGACTCTTCCGAAAATAAAGGGAAATTCGAATTGTAAGTCTTGACTACCCTCCTGTGAGAAAATTGCCAACCGGCATTCTATAATCCTACAGACAAACCAGAAGCATGACTCCTGGTTAGCCCTTCAATCTTCTTGCAAAGCTCTCTCAAAAAAGACCTCATAGCATGACAGAAGATGAGGTAACTAAAGCATTTGAATGTAATAAGTTTTTCCATTGATCATTAGAGATAAGTACATTCCATGACACAAATAAACCTAAATATTTACACACTGCTGTCATTTGATCTCAAAATACTTCCGAGAACAGGGTAGGTACCAAAAGACGCCGGGATGGTCAATTCCAGTTTATTTAGTACATTCTCTTGACAGCTTTGAGCAACTCAGCATGCTCGGAGGCCTTTATCGACTTCTTTCAGAGTCCACCGGCACTGTCTCACTTCTACAGTAACCAAAGTAAGGGAAGGCAGTTTAATAAAGAGATTTCTGACAACTACAGTACGACACGTCACAAAACTAAGATAAGTGTAACGGAACTTTCAAACAAGGTGGAGGGAAAATATAATGATTGTAACCAGTTACTGACTACTTATCTAGAAATTTCTACTAAGACTGCTTACGTTAATACTGCCACTAGAGTGGCAAAGTATAGTGTCCGCTGTATCACTAAATAATTAAGCGGAATTAGTACTATCCGTCCTTATGACAAATCAAACTACCCTAGTAACGGTAACTCCGGGTAACGTCTGAAATGAAATAGAAATAACAAACAGACTACTTTTCCCTTTCGAGACAATGCAAATTCTGAGAACTAACGAGAATATTTCAATTACTATCACGAGTTGTGTAGCGGTTGGAGTCACCAGTTGTTCTTACGTTGTTTAAGTCAGTCTGGAAAAAATAAAATAAAATGCCACTTTACCTGGTGTGTTGCATATTTACTACTACCTATCAATAATTATGACTGGGGACAGGACTTGAAAAAGCGGTCTAAAGAAATAAAATTTTGGATATGGAGAAAAATGCAATAGTTAACATTTTCTAAAAAGCTAACCGGTAAAGGGAAATAAATTGATCTGTACTATAATACTAGAACGGCAGTTGAAAACGTAACAACTACAAGTTATGACAGTTGATAAATAAATGGAAAAACGACTCGAAGTAACGGAACTAAAATAGAAGTGTAAACTCAAGCTGAAGTAAAAACTTGAAGAAAGTTTAACACAATATTAATGTTTCGGTCCGGTACGATATTCATTGGACCGATAACTTACTAGAGTGTATAAGTTCGGATGCCTTCGGATTAAAATGGCCGGCTGTGCCGGAGCGATCTGATTTCTTACAAAGTCTCCAGGCAAACAGCAAGTGAAGGATAGGGTAAGGTCCGGGCCGTGAGTGCCACAGGTTTATATCTAATCATCCGAGGGTAAGAGAAACGTTAGTATGTTTTGAGTATGTGTTTTTCTAACTTAGTTTCACAGAATAGATATTGCTGTTGACATTCAAGACAACAACAAAAATTGGTTTTTCATTTTTGTGTCAGATTTTCATTTTTGTGACAGTTTCATTTTTGTGACAAAAATTCAAATTTTCAAATTTAACGGTAACATTTCGCGAAAATTTACGATACTTTGCGGACGAATATAGCCGTTAATTTGAAAAATTCAAATTTTCACCCAAAATCAAAATTCTAACCAAAACTGAAATTCCAACCAAAACAGAAAAATCAATTTTTTTTGTTGTCTTGAATGTCAACAGCAATATATTAGGACCTGCAGTCCGAGCAATTTAATAATTTACTTGGATCCAGTGGGAGTGTTAGACCTATTATATATATCATTGAATTAATTCAAGTTAGTCAGTATGGTCCGGCATATGTGATGTGTGTCGTTAGAGCCATTACTTATATATGTCCGGCCTAGTATATAAGTCACGTAGTATTTGCGCCCTTCCCTTCAAGTTGGCGCCCTTTTCTTAATAACGTTTCTACTGTAGGCTATAGCTAGTATACTTCAGATTATTAAGTTATTAATAATCTAACACAAACCACAAATGTGGCTTAGAAAAAGGTAAATCGGGTCAGATGAGAGTCCCCAAATCAGTGTGGCTTTCAAGCCACATTTGGCGATAACTGATTAAGGATCAATACAGTGACGTAACAAGCTGGACTCAAGAGACTCAGTATTACCGGTAATAAACAAATGTAGAATCAGACCCTTGTGATGGCACCTCAGTACCTGTGATGTGACGGTGACAGTCAAATTTTTTTAGTTGAATCAGAATCTGGTGTCCGAAAGGGAAGATCAAACTCAGTTTTGTGACGTCTAACTTTGCATGGGTAGCGTTTCTGTCCTTGAATCAGAAGGTACCAAGGCTCCCTCAGAAAATCTGTGCAAACAATCGTCAAGGTGTATATATCTGCGTGGATGTTAGTAGAGGGTGCCCAGAAAAGATAGGACTGCTCTGAAGGACGAAAGGAAGGAAAGATACAAGAAAAGCCAGGAACGCAGGCAGATAAAAGCCTGCAAGGCAGTTCAAGTGGAGAAGGAGAAGGAGGAGGAAAATAATGGGAGCTACCTTTCCAAAGGTGAACAAAGATGAATTATTTCCCAGTTGAAAAATTCTTGACCATTTCCTGCATTCGTGGAATGTACATTCAAAGAGTAAAAAACAACTTGAGACCGAAAGGTTGGCTTCCGCCTCCTCGCTCTTCTTTGTGTAGTACGTTTCCTTTTTCTTCAGCTCACTGATTTCTTTTTGAAGTTCATCGCACTTCTTTGTCAGTTCTCCCTTCATACGGGGCAGGGAGCTGCGAATGAACATGCGCCCAACTGCCTTGTACGCTTTGATCTCCTCGTCCAGAGGCTCAACTTCCTGCTCGAAACATGTGGAAGACATTTTGAATCCAACAATCACAAGAAGAACAACGCCAGCCAGCTATCTAGCCATAAACAAAAAATTAAATCAACAAGCAACCGAGCTCAAGTAAGCAGGCAAGCCAGCGACGTCAGAAACAACAACAACAACAACAACAACAACGACATCGACAACGACAACGACGACGACAACAACAACAACAACAACAACAACAACGACAACGAGCGACAACGACAAACGAAGAACGACAACAACAAGAACGACAAACGAAGAACGACAAACAAAAAACAACAAACAACAAACAACAAACAAAAAAGTAACAACCAAACATACTACTACTACTACTACTACTACTACTACTACTACTACTACTACTACTACTACTGCCAATACTACCACTACTACTACTACTACTACTACTACTACTACTACTACTACTACTACTACTACTACTACAGCTGCTGTCTGCTGCTGCTGCTGCTGCTGCTGCTGCTACTACTACTACTACTGCTACTACTACTACTACTACTACAGCAGCAGCAGCAGCAAAGAAGAAGAAGATGAAGAAGAAGAAGAAGAAGAAGAAGAAGAAGAAGAAGAAGAAGAAGATATACAAGCCCTGGTCAACATCCATAAACGCATAATACGCCAATTATTACAAGCAGCTCCGCGCTCCGATACGGCACCTCTACTGCATAAACTACAACTCCTAGACCTCTATAACCTTTATACTCATAGAGTTTGCATTTAAACACATCCATATATAAATTCAACAAAAATAAAACATCAGTCCATGCATGATAATAAGTACACTAGCACTAACACAACGCAAACCCACCGAACCAGATACTCTCTTAAACGCAAACTATAAGACAGAAACGACCCGCACTTCACGCAAACTAATGCTAAGATCTACAACAAATCGCCCAACAATATATTCCACACAAACTAAGCCAATTCAAAAAAGAACTTAAGAAATACTTTTTAATTAACTAAGCTCGCAACGCCGGACTCGAAATATATTAATAACTAAACCCCAGACACTGGTCACTGCTCGGTCAGCGATTTGCTTGAGGCAATAGCTGTCAGCAGTTTCTCCATGAGTTTATAATTGTACAATTATTTTCTGTAAATAAAGAGAATCTAAGAATAGAAGAAGAAGAAGAAGAAGAAGAAGAAGAAGAAGAAGCAGAGCAGAAGCAGCAGAAGCAGAAGCAGAAGCAGAAGAAGAAGAAGAAGAAGAAGAAGAAGAAGAAGAAGAAGAAGAAGGAGAAGGAGAAGGAGGAGGAGGAGGAGGAGGAGGAGAAGAAGAAGAAGAAGAAGAAGAAGAAGAAGAAGAAGAAGAAGAAGAAACTGAAAACGACAAAAAACAAAACAAAGACCTTCAAGGTGATTTCATTCTTTTTCAGGTTCCGTTGCTTGATTTGTAATAACGCCTGCGCGGTTGATAACTCTGTCAAAACATTTGACAAATGAGTGAAGCCACGGCAAACTGATCTTTACGAACCTGACGCTGCTTCCTGACGCTTCGCAAACAGATCCTATCCGATGCACCGCGAAATCATACAAATGAGTTATGAAGAGACTATGAAGATGCATACTACACGAAAATACAACCTGGAGTTGCTGCTGTTGTGATGATCCTGCTTCTGCTTCCTGCTCTGTTTGTCCTTCTTTCTGCATGGTACTACGAGAAGCAGAAGTAGTAGTGGTCAGGCCTCGCCCTAAGTTGTAAACAGAGTCAACCTAGTAGCAGTAGTAGTAACAAGGATGGCAGTCCCCTTGGCGGAGCAACTGCAACTGAGGCAACAAAGACACATATGGATTGCAATCTTGAAGCACATGAGTCTCATACTGGATCTTATCTTTACAAACATCACAAATAACATTAATTGGAGTACCAAAACTCGATTAGTAATTCCAAATCTCAAACAACAAGAGAGATCAATCTTCTACCTCCTTTCAAATAGAACTCCAACTCTAAATTCTTCTTTACTAACATATAAAAGACAAATGAGAAGCACGTAATTTTTCTCGCCAATAACTTTGCTCACACTCATGGACAACTTTTTTTAGTCTACCTGTAATGGAATTTTTATAAACGTGAGAGAATTCTGAATATCTGTTTTGGGGAATATTTTCTTAATATCTCTGAAGAGTCTGATGACCCAATTATTGCAAAACCCACTAATAGTATCAAAACAACTAATCTTAAACATACGAATTAACAAACTATCTTCCTTTAGGAGTAGCATAGAGCGCAATAAGGATAATCTCCTATAGTCACCTCTTCCAATACAAGACCATAATCCCCTCACCTTGGCAAGCTAAACTCGGATAATCCTTGGGCACTCTGAATACCTTTCTGGCAAACGCGATTATTAAACTTATCTCCATCCTTCCAACAGAACTCAGGATGCCAAAACTCACTTCCCTAGTCCATGGACTGAAAAACTGAGCTTGAAATCAACTGCATAGCAATTTTTGCTGCAATACCCCTCCGAACTCCCATAGCTAACACTATGTTTAGGTTCTGTTTAGCTTTCATAAGTCTATCATCACACATACCTTTCCAAGACAAATCACTTTCAAAGATTACACCCAAATACTTATAAAAATTCGAGAATGCAACAGGTGTTCCCAACAAACTCCATGTGAAACCCTCCTCATTTTCTATACTTTTCTTCTGTTTAAAATAACGAAATTAGATTTATCTTATTCTCTGGTGCACACTCTCCACATATGTCTAGCTGTCTCTGTAAATTCGACTTTGAATTCGCCAATAACACAATATCATCAAATATAATAAACAAGACATGTGTAAAGGCGAGACTACATTGCCCCGATCTAATCCCCCTACAGAGATTTCTGTGTTCGAGTTCCTTAACGTACCAACCAGGCCAGCAGTATGTATGCAATAAAATAAAGGAGAGAGAGGGCAATCCTGTGTAACCCCTCTCTCTGCAACAAACCACTTCGAAACACCATCATACATGTCCACACGACTTTGAACAGGACAATACAAAACTTTCGAAGCACTTAAGAAAAAAGGAGGAACACCAAACTTTTCCATTTTGCCCCACAACAAATCCCTCCACTGAATCAAAAGCTTTTGAAACATCTAAGAAGGCAGAAAAAAGTGGGCTTGTGTGGTTAGCAATCAATTCATGAAGGAGAAAAATCTGGTGTTGTCCCCCTACCTCTCCTAGCTCCTCCCTGTTCTAAGGTAAAATATTATTGCTTGTCGCCCAATCTGTTAGTCTGTTCAATAATAGCGCTGCGTAAAATTTATATATCAATAACAGAGATCAAAGGTGTTGGCCTAAAATGAGAGGCATTAGTTCTACCCCTTTTTCCCTTATATAGTAGTAGTAGTAGTAGTAGTAGTAGTAGTAGTAGTAGTAGTAGTAGTAAATTAGGGTTGCAACTTTCCGGCAAAACAGTGGATTAGTATTATCTGATATCCTTACCGTTATCGCAGTTAAATCAAAAAGCCTTGTGTTTTACGATTTGTGTAATACGTTCTGCCTCCACTCTTGTTGAAGCTGTAATTCGGGTTAAAACATAAATTTAGCGCGGTTACGATAGTAAACTCTGCACCATTATCGGGTTATTTTTATCGTTTTCCCCGTTGACTGAACAAGAAAAAACAGTTACCTCTACTACCCTAGCCTAGCCTAGTCGTAGTAGTAGTAGTAGTAGTAGTAGTAGTAGTAGTAGTAGTAGTAGTAGTAGTAGTAGTAGTAGTAGTAGTAGTAGTAGTTAGTAGTAGTTAGTAGTAGTTAGTAGTAGTTAGTAGTAGTAGTAGTAGTGGTAGTAGTAGTAGTAGTAGTAGTAGTAGTAGTAGTAGATTTAGTAGTAGATTTAGTAGTAGTGGTAGTAGTAGTAGTAGTAGTAGTAGTAGTAGTAGTAGTAGTAGTAGTACACGCAAACTCCTTGATAGCACCAAACAACTAATGAAGGAGTATCCAAATTTCGTGGCATCAGTGTGGACCACAGATGGTGAGATCTATCTACGCCCACAAGAGAGTAAGAATAGCTTCAAGATCCAACGCTTGACCCATGTTCGGTACTTCCAAAACCACTTCAGCAACTATGACTCAGACAACTCATCCGCCTCCTCAAGAACCAACAACAGGTCAGCAAATGCAACCATGTCTAGTTCCAGTTCGACGTTCCCTGCCAGTGAGGCACCGCAGTAAGCCATGAGCTCCTTGCTACAGCCCAACCCCCCCACCCCTGGAACCTACCAGAACAGACTCAACCCAACAATACACCATCACACCCTCCAGCACACATCATACACCCACACCTCACATCTCTCCCCCCCAAGGTAAACAAGCACTTCTCTATATATCATACAAATATCCGCGGTATAACAGGAAGCCACCAAACCCTACCTAATCATCTATCCAACCCTGACTGTACTCACTTCATCCCAGACATTATATCACTTACTGAATCCAAAATAACACCAGGTACACACACACCCACTTTCCAATCCCAACCTACACATCCTACCATACCACCGATATGTCCGTGTACTATAAGAACGACATGCACATTACAATTTCTGAGTCTAAAATCTCAAAAGCTTCTGGCATAATCATGCAGGTACACAGCACAGAACATATAAATAATCCTATCCACACTATATTCCATATCTACAAAAGACCACTCTCACAATCCTACGACGGCGCTTTCTTCCAGGAGCTCCAAAACCACATGCAAGGTATCCTCTCTGCCTCCCCACACACTAGCATCACGATTGTTGATGACCTTAACCTTGACCTCTTGCGCCCTACCAAACAGGTGTGTGACTTCCTTGCTGTCAATAACTTATACACCACAATCAAAACCGCCACCCGCCAAGCAAAGAGCCATAGATTGCTTGATGTTATCTTAACAACACTCAGCTGTGATATCACATCTGATGTTTTACCTACATGCATCTCTTATCATCACCCCATCTACGCTATTTTCCACACCCAAATCGCACATAAGAAAAATAATAATAAAATTCTAAGTAATAAGAGATATGAAGATAAGAAGGAAATAATAACAGAAGAAATAATTAATGAACTTAAGCAAGTTCTTGACCCAGAACTAAATAACGATACACCTAATAACTATATAAATAAGATACATACAATTATAAAGACAGTAGTAGAAAAGTATGAAAAACGTATAAAGAAACGAAAATGGAAACCATGGTGCAATAATGAAACTAGAGCTATGATTAAGAAGCAAAGAGAACTACATGAAATAAAAATAGAATGCCCAGTTAAAAGTAATAGGATTAATTATAATAAGCATAGAAATAAAACTAATAAGGAGATTAAGAAAGCTAAGAAAGCTTATATGACTACCCTAATTGAAAAACAAAGTCACGACCCAAAAAAACGTATGAATGCGTTGAGAAAATTGATCCCACAGACACAGGGTCTGAAGACGTCGCCAACCCAGCTCCATGTAGACGACAAGGTTATCACCGACCCCAGAGGTATTGCCAATGCACTCAACAGACACTACACGACGGTA
>WBZZ01003541.1:35000-77396 GCA_019918135.1 Paulinella micropora
ACACTTACCACAAAACGTCCTCATGCGCTGGCAGACCGCATGAAATGTCTGCTACCCCTGTGAGTACCTCCATGCGGGACCTACCCAGTCTCGTGGAGCTCTCACGCGGGGAAGATCAATCATTTGTAGTTGATTTCCTGCAAGGTACCCGACACTGTGCGGGTAGTAGGGACTTCCTTTTGGGGCCTTCTATGCAGGATGGTTAGAGTCACTCTTCCCTCCCCAACATGCTCACTGTAGTCCGTGATGGGTCGAGGGATGGAGGCGCATGGCCCTCGGGCTCAGCCATGACAGATCAATATATATATATATATATATATATATATATATATTATTATTATTATTATTATTATTATTATTATTATTATGGACACCGTGATAGCCCAGTGGTCAAGTTCTACCATCTGGGCCCTGTCGCCAGTTCGATTCCCGTCGGTGCCACCAGTATTTTCATTGAACATACCGGTCTATTTCTGGACCAGTATTTTCATTGAACATACCGGCCCGTCTGGAAGTGTTGGAACTGCCCTTGCGGGGGTGTCATTAGAGCTTATCGTCAATTCTTCGTACTCCCCTCACGGGTGAGACGATGGAGGCGCATGTGCAGAAATGCATCAGCCATTGACAGAGAAGCACTATTATTATTATTATTATTATTATTATTATTATTATTATTATTATTATTATTATTATTATTATTATTATTAGTGGCACCGCGATAGCCCAGTGGTTAAGGTCTACCATCTGGGACCTGTCGCCAGTTCGATTCCCGTCGGTGCCAGTATTTTCAAAGGATATTTTCTTTGAAAGTATTGGTCTGTCTGAAGGCTTGGAGCTGCCTTGCGGGGGTGTCAGTAGAGCCTATCGTCAAATCTTCGTACTCCCCTCACGGGTGAGACGATGGAGGCACATGTGCAGAAATGCATTCGCCATTGACTGAGAAGCACTATTATTATTATTATTATTATTATTATTATTATTATTATTATTATTATTATTATTATTATTTTGGGAGGCACCAATACATGGTTGGGTGTCACCGCCACACGGCGGGGTTGGGGCCGTTGGCAGCTTGTTATGAGGAGTACATAATCAGTGCTCCACTGATTCATGAGACGGAAACTTTTACTGAGAGAAGCTCTCTCACCACGCTCACGGCTCTTGGCTCGGGGTGGCCTCTGGTATCACTCGGGGTGCGGGGGGTGGGGGTTATCTGAGGGAGGGGGTTGGGCTCAGTGGGTCACTGGACAGGTTGGTTAACTAAACTACTGTCGGTATGAGTGGGTATGAAGGCGACAGGCTCCACACATTTCCACAAGCCTTGAAATCACTCAACTGCCACAGTAGCGACTGCCTGGACGCGGGGCTCCTGACTCACCCTCTCTCCCAGAACCCCTCGTGCTCACTTTGCGGATGCCATGGGGATGCTCTGGCGGAGGGTCGGGACGTGTTGGGTGCATGTGACCGGGCCTGTCACTTAGTGTTCGCGGTAGATGACTCTTTTGTAGCTTCTATCGGACGCAGGGTGGCTTGCCACGACACCTCAATGATGCATAGTACGTCACGTCTCTGGCCTGGTTACGGGGGCGGGTAACTGAGGCGGGTTCCTGAAGGCTGGTTACGGAAGCTATGTTATTGTTGTTGGGTTCCTGGCTGCTATGTTATTGTTGTTGGGTTCCTGGCTGCTATGTTATTGTTGTTGGGTTCCTGGCGGCGTACATGTTTATGCTTTTTTAAGGGTTGAGCTTTAAATAACCCCACTCGGGTCTTCTTTTATCGAGCTCACCACTCGGTGGATGGAGGCCTGGGGTAGACTTATACGATGGTTTTGATGCTAGGTTCCGTCTCCAGGGATTCGACTGGCATCGCTGCTTTGCCTCACCGCACTGCCTCACCCACACATCCACGCTGGCACACTGTTTCTCCTCTTGCTCTTGTACCTATGTCGCACACAGCTATGAGCTCACGCCGATCAGTGGTTGTGACGAGGCTCGCTCTCGCTCGCTCGCTCTCTCTCTCTCTCTCTCTCTCTCTCTCTCTTTCTCTTTTTTTTTTTTTCTTTTTTTTTTTTTTTTTTTTTTTTTTTGTTTGTTGCTTTGCTTTGCTTTGCTTTGGGCGAGGCCTAGCTTTCACATGGGCGGGCTGAGCCTATGAGGGGCGCACGATAAGCGTTCCATTGATTTATGAGACGGGTCCCAATTACTGAGAGTAACTCATGTGAGTTGCTCATCATACTCATGGCTCTTGGCTCGGGGTGGCCTCTGGAATCACAAGGGGTGGGCACTGGGGGAGGGGGTTGTGTTCAGAGTGTCACCGCGAAGGATGGTCAACCAAACTACTGTCGGTCGGAATTTGTACGAAGGCGAGAGGCCCTACACCTTACCACAAGCCTTGAAACGACTAAATGACCAAAGTAACGACGGACCGGAGCGGGGCTCCTGGCTCACCCTCTCTCTCAGCACTCTTCGTGCTCATCCTGCGGATGCCATGGGGTTGCTCTGGCGGAGGGTTATGGGACGGTGGGTACACGTGCACGGGCCTGTCACTCTGTGCTCTCGGTAGATGACTCACTTGCAGCGTTTATCGGACGCAGGGTGGTTTGCCACGACACCTACCTCGATGATGCACAGCGGGTCCTGCCTCGTGCCTGGTTACGGATGCAGGTGAGTGTTTGTGTGTATTCCTATACATACGTACACGTATGCTTTTTAAGGGTTGAGCTTTAAATAACCCCACCTGGGTCCTCATGTATCGAGTTTACAACTCGATCAATGCGGCACCGGGGTCCCATACCACTTATGTCAGGTTCTTATGCGAAGAGCGCGGCCGCTAGTGCTGGCCCTATGGGTCAAGGCGGTAATCCTTCAGGTTTAGATGTTCCCTGTGGGAGTGCGCCTGCGGGTGGCGATGGCTACTCGGCCGGGGTGGGGTGGTCGAGTGCTCGCGTACCTGACGGGCAACCTGAATCACGTAGAGCCAGCAATCCTGCTGCATCTCGATCACCCTCCCCAACCTCGGAAGAGAAGTCACGTCCGGAAAGGTCTGGTCACGGCGTGTGGCAAGCGGTACCGCCGAGGAGGTGGCGGAGGAAGGTACGAAATGAGCTGGATAAGAGATGTTGCATAGTATGGGGGCTATCGCATGTCTCTCAGACAGTGGTCATGGCGCGAGAGCTCCGAATTCTCGGTCTCGGGGAAGTCGAGGTGGAATTCGCGGGCAGAGGTAGTGGGCGACATTTGCGGATTAAATGTGCGTCTTGTGAAGAGGCGGAGAAGATGGTGCGGCTGCTGCGGGAGCGTAAGTTCTTCACGGGAAAGGTTCACGTTGCGACGGGTAGGACTTTCCGGGAAAGAGAGAAGCAGCGGGCTGCACGGGGGGGTGCCCAGTATGTAGAGATGCAGAGGGAGCTTCGCAAGCAGGGGTTTGGCTACTGGGTGCTCGACGTGGAAGTCGACGAGCCCCAGGGCGAAGCCTCAACCGGTGAATCTCCCTTGGCGGAGTGGGGCGGGATGCGGGAGCTGGAGGAGCTGGGGCGGAGGGTGCAGGATGGGCCGTGGAGGGTGGCGGAGGGCTCCAGGCGGGCTCAACCGAAGCGCAGGCATCGGCATCAGCTTGGTTCTTCCCAATTTGTGAAAGGCTTCCCACTGAGGGTGGCCTCACATAATTGGCAAGGCAAAGTGGGTGTGGATAGCCCAGGCTTTGGGGAATGGCCGGAGCACTACAAGGAGCGAGGCTGGGTGATCGTCGGAGTCCAGGAGCACAACCTATCGTCGCAGAAGGTGGAGAAGCTCCAAGTCGACGGCTTCGCAGTCCTCGGCAAAGCGGCTGCAACTGGTGCGGGCTCGCGTCTCTTGGGGGGGTCTTGACGTTGGTGGCCAACTATCTGGCACCGTGCGCTACCATTGTACAGGCGCCTGTTCCACACCCACAGCAATTGTGGGTGAGGCTGTCGTCTGGGAGCGCGACGGCGTCGGATGTGTTCGTCGGCAACGGCTACTTCCCCCAAGAAAATCAACGAGAGGAATCTATTGCAGCCTATGAGGCGTGGCAGGCGGCCGTCTCCTACTTCGCCACCAAAGGTCATGTGGTTACGGTTGGTGATGCTAATGCTAAGCTGGGGCCCGCCAGAATAGCGCGGGAGGAGGGAGTGGTGGGCCTCTTTGGCGAGATAGATGGGACGGGTAGAGGGGTTAGGAGTGAGAATGGTGAGTTGCTGGCTGCGATGCTTGTTGCCACGGGGTTGCGCAATCTCAGTGGGTTTTCGCAACCACGGGGGGACAAATATTGGTGGTCTAGGCAGGAAAATGTAGGTGGACGAAGGCATCTACTGGATTACATCTGCGTCTCTTCCGAGCTGGCGGAGGAGGCGAGCTTCGGCGTCGACGAGGTAGACCTTGATACCGACCACAAAGCTGTGTGGGCGGAACTGGTCTGGGGGGGACAGCCACCCCCCAAAAAGCAGGTAAAGAGGTACAAAGCATTCAAGGGCGCTTGATAGGCAGGGTAGTTGAGGGTAAGGAGAGTGAGCTGTCTAAGCTTAGGTTGAAGTACGACGAGACCTTTGCAGCTGGTATATCGGGGGCTGTTGCAAGATGGCCTCCCAGATCTATCAGCAGTGGAGGACCCGGATGAGCTTCAGCAGGAGGTAGATAGGGTCGCTAGCTTAGTGGTCCGAGCTTTCACGGGCGCAGCCGTGAAGGTCTTGGGAGTTCGGGTGATTAGGCCAGGGTTTACTAATGCATGGTTTGATGAGAGTCTTAGGGAAGCGATTGCGCGACGGAGAGAGGCATACGGCCTCTGGCGAAGGAATGAGGCCAACCGAGAGGCCTGGCAAAGATATAAAGAAGCGAGGAAGGCGGTCAGAAGGTTATGCAAGGAGAAGAAGGAGCAAGCGTGGAAGCGGGTCCAGAATGACACCGCTGCCAACTTCAGGAGCGCTACCATGGCCACGTACTGGAAGCTGTCAAAGCGTTTGGGCGGGGTTCGGCGGTCGAACGCTTCTGCTCCTGTTCGGAAGCCCGATGGCACTCTGGCATGCACACTCCGGGAAAAACTACAAGAATGGGAAGAATACCGCCGACGTATGGTGGTCCCCAAAGAAAACCAGTTTTTGGAGGATGCATGTGTAGAGGAAGTTGGTTCTGATGAGGAAGCAGCGCGGATTGAGCCCGAGCGGAAGGCCCGCGAAACCTTCCGGTATAACGACAACCTGCGCGACCAATTCGAGGCCATGGCGCAAGCCGAGGAGATCCGGACTGAGACGGGCCCGCTGGACTATGATTACACCGAGAAGGAAGTGGAGCTCTGCCAGGGAAATCTCCAGAATCACAAAGCGTGCTCACCGGATAAGATCAAGAACGAGATGCTCAAGTACGGAGGCACGCGGATTGTGAGCTTTCTGGTGCGCTTCTTCAACTGGTTGAAATCGTGCGAATACACCCCCAGCGACTGGGGCAAAGCGATTATCGTCAACATCCCAAAAGGAGGCGACCCAACCGATCCGGAAAATTGGAGAGACATCGCGATTCTGAGCTGTCTGGGTAAGATGTATCTGTCCCTTATGGCGGCGAGGCTTACGGTTTTCATCAATCAGCCGGGCAGGCTTCGCCCAGAGCAGGGTGGGTTCCGGCCAAAATGTAGTACGGGGGACCAGATTTTTGTCCTTAAGGAGCGTCTGCGCCTTAGACAACAAGCTAGCCTCCGTTCTTTCGTTTTGTTCGTGGATCTGAGAAAGGCATTCCCTACGGTTTGGCGGGCCGGGTTGTTTCAGAGGCTAACCCAGATGGGGGTACAGGGCAAGTTCTATCGCATTCTGCGGCGTTTTTACCGAAGAACGTCATCGCGAGTGCTAGTCGATGGCGAACTTACTGGTGAAGTGCTGGAAGAGATGGGAGTTCAGCAAGGGTCGCCGTTGCCACCGTCGCTGTTCAACGTCTTCATGGATGAGCTAACGGTCCGAATCGCGAAAGAGTTGGAGATCGAGGACCTCAACCGCATCGAAGACATACGGACCCTGCTTTACGCCGACGTTGCGGTAATTGCGCATAGTGTCACGGAGCTTCAACAGATTGTAAATGTCGTGGCGACATTCGTGGAGGACTATCGGCTTGAAATCAACCTGAAACCGGGCAAGGCGGAAGTCATGCCGATATACGGGCACGCCAAATCAAAAAAGTCGCCCCCATGCGTGAGGTTCCGGGGCAAGGTTCTCAACGTCACCGACCACTACAAATACCTGGGAGTTCTGCTCACGGACACCCTCTCCGATAAACCGCAAGCGAAGCGGGCGGCGGAAATCACTGTAGCGGGAACGGCTGCCTGCTACCCCCTCTGGATTGCCCATGAAGTTCCAGCGCGTCTTCGGCTGATGAATTGGCAGCAAATGGTTGGCGCAAAGTTGCTTTACGCATCGGCTTTTTGGGATCTGCCGGGCGCCAACAAGCTGAGTAAGCTGGAGGGCGCGTTGGTAGCGCCCCTGCGGGTCATCTTGGGTGTTGGTACGCGCACAAGCGGCTGCATCACCAGGGGTTTAGGCCGCACGCCGAGTTTTAGCATCCTTGCCAAGGCGGCCCGGCTTCGGTTCCTAGGGCGCATCGAGTTACTGGGCAACACAGCGCTAACACGCAGGCTTTACAACACGGGTCGGTGCAAATGGAAGGAAGATACGGAAAATTTGATCTTAGCAGATTACAGGCTGCGGGAGGGCTTGGATGCGCTCAAGCGGGTCGTGAACGAAGATGGCACGGTAGATGATAAGGACTGGCGGGCCGCTCTGGCGAACTGGAACGAGGTGGTAAAGCAATGATCTGTCCGGCAGGAAGGCTGGCTGGGAGCGGCAGGCTAAGCCCTCTGATGGGCTTAGGGTGCTGCTTAGCCAGATGTCTTCCCGCTCTGCTTTCCCACGTTGGCGGGCGCTGGAGGGGGGAAGTCACAACCTTATCAGAAGGCGATTGTTGAGCTGCAACAATCGACTTCGCCTCTACCGATCCAAATTTGGCTCATGCTTGCCGGACTGCTCAAGCTGTTTCGCCTTGTGTGGCACTGAGGTTAACGAGTCGTTACATCACTTCCTGCTGCATTGCCCAACGTTTGCGAGCTCTCGTGAGGCACTGTTTAAGTTTATCGATGAGGCGCAAGCCCGGCAGCCCCTCATGCTGAATCGAGGAGGGCTTTATCACAGGGAACTGCGGGAGGCGGAGGAGGAGATGAGGCTCTTCAAAGAGGAATGGCTGAAGGGGGAGGATGAAAAGATGGCGGCGATGCTCGGCGTTTTATTTATCCCTGTCCCAGAAGAGGTGGAGGAGGAGTTAGGAAGGTTTGTTGCCACCATCTGGAAGGAGTGGGAGGAGTTGGAGGCGCAGATCAGGGAGGCAGAGGGGCGGAGGAGGAGGAGGTGATCGACCTCACGGTCGTTCAGGAGGTGGGTAGAAGGAGGGGAAGGCCTAGTCAGGTAGAATGTCTGGCTAGATCTGTTGTAGGTGGAGGTCAGCGCAGCGTCGCGGACTTCTTCTCGGCAGATAACTCCTCTCACTCCTTGCACCCACTTGCACATGCACAGCACGCTCATTTGCACATTGCACTGCCAGTCGAGTCTTTGGAGCGGAGCCGCGTCACCGAACGGTCCCGTGCTACCAATGGAGGCACATGTCCGACAGGATCAAAGGCCAATTGACTGATAAGTCTATTATTATTATTATTATTATTATTTAGGGAGTACATAGGCCATCGGTCCCTTTCCATGGGCTGATTGGCATAAAGCTCCTAGAGTAATGTTCTATGCCGTCACTTCCTTTATTCCACCGATTGGTGTGGAGACTTTCCTTATGGAATGGAGGACTGGATGCACATGGCCTTTTGGCTCAGCAATTGGCAGACGATACATACACACACACATATTATTATTATTATTATTATTATTATTATTATTATTATTATTATTATTATTATTATTATTATCGATGGAGGCGCATGTGCAGATTTGCATCAGCCATTGACAGAGAAGCACTATTATTATTATTATTATTGTTATTATTATTATTATTATTATTATTATTATTATTATTATTATTATTATTATTATTATTATTATTAGTAGTAGTAGTAGTAGTAGTAGTAGTAGTAATAATAATTTGAGAAGTAGGTCACCATCTAGTTAAATCAATAGCTCTTGAGCTAACGATTTATATGGATGACCAGAGGTTAAATTTAATTTCATTAAATCGAAGGCCTAGGCCTAGTAGTAGTAGTAGTAGTAGTAGTAGTAGTAGTAGTAGTAGTAGTAGTAGTAGTAGTAGTAGTAATCAACGACCCCAAAAGTATTGCCAATGCACTCAACAGACACTACACGACGGTCGGCTCCAAGGCCAGTGCCCAAATCCCCCAGGAACATAAAGTCAGAGAAGAGGAAATAGATCTAACACAGAGACAACTGCCTACCTTTACACTCAAACGCATCCGACAGAATGATGTAGTCAAGACACTGAAAGCAATAAACAGAAACAAAGCAGAAGATATAAACAAAATAAAGCCAGCCATAATGCAAGACCTTACAGAATACATTGCCCCGATATTAACTAAGCTCTTTAATAAAGCTATAGAACATAACCAATACCCAAATGCACTAAAAATAACTCAAGTTATTGAAATATATAAAGCTAAAGATTGAACGCTGCCTGAGAACTACAGACCTATCTCGCTACTGCCGATTATCGCTAAGGTCTTTGACACTATACTCAACAAGCAACTGATGACTCACCTTACCAGGTACGACATCCTCTCCCGAACTCAATATGCTTTCCGACCACATTCGAACACAACAATCACCATGCAAACCATCTTAAATCACATCCAAAATCTCCAAGGCCCAGGACGGTATGTACTTGCTCTATTTATCGACCTATCGAAAGCTTATGACACCATCGATCATGAAACACTCATCCATAAACTACGAAATAACATAAATTTTAGCGACAACACCACTACCGTTTTCAAATCATACCTCACAAAACGATACCAAACCGTATTTACCCAATATGCTCGTTCCTACCCACGCAAGATCACACATGGGATCCCGCAAGGTAGCACACTCTCAACAACGCTCTTCATTCTATACATCAACGATATTATACTATCACTAACACACGGGAAAGTCTTTGCATATGCAGATGACACCACACTCATCATTGCTGCTAAAAATAAAGAGCAACTCCAAGAACAAGCACAAACTGATACAACTAACCTTGTTCGTTACTTCCACAGACATAACCTAGTACCCAACCCCACCAAAACCACCTACACTATCTTCCACAAGCATGAACAGAAGATGCAGCTCGACTTGACTATCGACGGCAAGAGGCTCCAACAAGAACGAAAGGTAAAAGTATTAGGTACAATCATCCAAAGCAACCTATCCTTCCGTGAACATATACAATCTATTGTGGTCCGCCTTCAACCATTTGTCCAAATGTTCCGCTATGTGAACAGCCTACTTCCCACCCATATCTTCCACCAACTCTACTATGCACACGTATACCCCCTACTTATATATGGTATCTCTATATGAGGATCTGATGAATACAACACCATTATACATCCACTTATCATCATCCAAAAACGCATAGGCCGTCTGATCTGCCTCAAATCATGGAGAACACCTACCAAACCACTTTTTGCCAAACTACGCCTACTCAACATACTTAACATGTATAAATATAGCGTATGCATGGATGCACACTCCCTTATTTACCCAGCCTTCAAGGCTTTTCTTCCCCTCCATTACAACAACATCCGACCAATCACAGCTATTCATAACTACAACACTAGGCGATCATCAAGGAAACACATGTACAACGACTCAAAGACTGGTCGCACAAGCACAATGGGATAAGCTGCCAGAACGTTTGAGAGACATCTCATACAAAATGAACTAAGGCGTATCTATTACAGCTGCAGCAATCCTGACACTGCCTACGGGCCTAAAGAGGGCGTTGGATACCTTATCCTCAGATGATACCTGAGTGTGGGACAAGTTAAGCGTTAATCACATCCTAAGCCGGAGTGTGGTTAACCAAACCCCCTTGTGGAGTCACCTCGTGTCTTCCAGCTTTTGTGAGCGCCACCGTTATATATACAACTGACTAGGATTAAAAAACCCTCAACGTATATATATACATATATATATATTACATATATATATTTGTATATATATGTATTATACATATATATATATATTTATACATATACAAATATATATACATATATATATAATATTATATTTATCTATACATATTTACCTCCACCTTATTATTATTATTATTATTATTATTATTATTATTATTAATAATAATGGAGGCACATGTCCAGGATCTGGATCTGATGCTATAGTCTGAGGAAGCCTATTATTATTATTATTATTATTATTGGCACATGTCCGACAGGATCAAAGGCCAATTGACTGATAAGTCTATTATTATTATTATTATTAGTATTATTATTATTAAGTGGCACCGCGATAGCCCAGTGGTTAAGGTCTACCATCTGGGACCTGTCGTCAGTTCGATTCCCGTCGGTGCCAGTATTTTCAAAGGATATTTTCTTTGAAAGTATTGGTCTGTCTGGAAGGCTTGGAGCTGCCTTGCGGGGGTGTCAGTAGAGCCTATCGTCAAATCTTCGTACTCCCCTCACGGGTGAGACGATGGAGGCACATGTGCAGAAATGCATTCGGGAATGACAGAGAAGCACTATTATTATTATTGCTATTATTATTATTAACTCCATTTGGACACCGTGATAGCCCAGTGGTCAAGTTCTACCATCTGGGCCCTGTCGCCAGTTCGATTCCCGTCGGTGCCACCAGTATTTTCATTGAACATACCGGTCTATTTCTGGACCAGTATTTTCATTGAACATACCGGCCCGTCTGGAAGTGTTGGAACTGCCCTTGCGGGGGTGTCATTAGAGCTTATCGTCAATTCTTCGTACTCCCCTCACGGGTGAGACGATGGAGGCGCATGTGCAGAAATGCATCAGCCATTGACAGAGAAGCACTATTATTAACTCCATATATATATGTATATGTATATATATATCATATATATTACCTTTTATGTCATTTCATTTTTACTTTTATTTTCTTCTTTATTTTATTTTTATTTTATTTTTAATACTCTCAATCTATTTTTATTTTATTTTGATATTTTTAATAATTTAATTTTCATTATTATTAATAATTTGAGAAGTAGGTCACCATCTAGTTGAATCAATAGCTCTTGAGCTAACGATTTGTATGGATGACCAGAGGTTAAATTTAAGTTCATTAAATCGAAGGCCTAGGCCTAGTAGTAGTGGTAGTAGTAGTAGTAGTAGTAGTAGTAGTAGTAGTAGTAGTAGTAGTAGTAGTAGTGGTAGTAGTAGTAGTAGTAGTAGTAGTAGTAGTAGTAGTAGTAGTAGTAGTAGTAGTAGTAGTAGTAGTAGTAGTAGTAGCAGTAGTAGTGGTAGTAGTAGTAGTAGTAGTAGTAGTTTTTCCCGTTGGCTGAATAAGAAAAAACAGTTACCCTTACTAGCCTAGCCTAGTAGTAGTAGTAGTAGTAGTAGTAGTAGTAGTAGTAGTAGTAGTAGTAGTAGTAGTAGTAGTAGTAGTATTAGGTTTAATAGGAAAACAGTTCCTCACGAACTGCGGTAGCTGAAAACTTAGTAGTAGTAGTAGTAGTAGTTGTAGTAGTAGTAGTAGTAGTAGTAGTAGTAGTAGTAGTAGTAGTAGTAGTAGTAGTAGTGGGATAAGCTGTAGTAGTAGTAGTAGTAGTAGTAGTAGTAGTAGTAGTAGTAGTAGTAGTAGTAGTAGTAGTAGTAGTAGTAGTAGTAGCCGCACAAGCACAAAGGGATAAGCTGCCAGAGCACCTAAGAGATATCTCATACAAAACAGAATTCAAAAAGGAACTCAAAGCATATCTCTTAAGGCTGCAAGAATCCTGACACTGCCTACGGGCCTAAAGAGGGCGACGGACACCTCATCATCAGATGATACCTGAGCGTGGGACAAATCAGCGTCTATCACATCCTAAGCCGGAGTGTGGTTGGCCAAACCCCCTTAGGGAGTCACCTGTCTGCCACCGTTATATACAGTACTGAGTGAGAATATAACACTTTCAACATATATATATATACACATATATATATGTATATTATATATATATATATAGTACTGAGTGAGAATATAACTCAACATATATATACATATATATATATATATATATAATATAATATTACATATTATATATTTTATCTATATATATATTTCCGTTTTTTTTTTTTTTTTTTTTTTTTTTTTTTTTTTTTTTTTTTGTCTCGTTCCTCACTAAACTAGAACTTTACTTTGACTTCATAACAGATTAATCTAATATATATATATATATATTATATATACATATATATATATTGTTAATTCCATATATATTTATTATTATTGTTATTACTATTTTATTATTATTATTATTATTATTATTATTATTATTATTATTATTATAATGGACCAGTATTTTCATTGAACATACCGGCCCGTCTGGAAGTGTTGGAACTGCCCTTGCGGGGGTGTCATTAGAGCTTATCGTCAATTCTTCGTACTCCCCTCACGGGTGAGACGATGGAGGCGCATGTGCAGAAATGCATCAGCCATTGACAGAGAAGCACTATTATTATAATATTATTATTATTATTATTTTATTTTAATATTTTTTATCTAAGTCATTTTATTTTAATACTTTAATATTTTAATAATTTCTCATTATCTTTAATAACTTGAGACGTAGGTCACCATCTAGTTAAATCAATAGCTCTTGAGCTAACGATTTGTATGGATCGACCAGAGGTTAAATTGTTAACTTCATTAAACCGAAGGCCTAGGCCTAGTAGTAGTAGTAGTAGTAGTTTGATAGGAAAGCAGTTCCCTTTACATAGCAGTAGTAGTAGTAGTAGTAGTAGTAGTAGTAGTAGTAGTAGTAGTAGTAGTAGTAGTAGTAGTAAAATAGGATGGCAGCCCCCTTGTCGAGGACTATGATCCTACAGACACACCAGAAGCAAGACCCCTGGTTAGTCTTTGGACATGTCTATAAAATCTCCTAAGAAACAACCTCATAGCATTAACAGAATGTAACGAATTCAGACATGTTGAGTGTAAAAGATGTATCCACTGATCTAAAGAAATCAAACTATTCCATGAAAGACAAGAACCAACACATTGAATCTGTAAAGTGAGCAAGGTAGAAAAACAAGGAATGCAATCTTGAAAAACATGAGTTTCATGATGGATCTGACTATGACATATATCACAAATCGCATCAACAGGGGAACCAAAACCACGATCAGACAATCCAAACCTCAAACAACCCGCTCTTGCCAAAGATATTAACCTCCTTCCCCCCTCATAATTACGACCTTTTAAGTAAAACTCCATTTCTAAATCCGTTTTCACACACTTGTAAATAGACAAAGGAGACACGCGTAATTTCTCTCTCCAATCTTTTTGTTCACAATCATGAATATAATCTTTTTTAACTTTGACTTAGAAGAGTTCTTAATAAAAGCAAAAGAATCCTGAATTGCGGTACAAGGCAACAACCTCTTAACATCTCTAAATAATCTTGTAACCCAATTGTTACAAGCATTACTAATAGCATTGAAACAACTAATTTTGAACATGCGGACTAATAAAGAATCTTCCGGCGTCAGCAATAGAGACCGCAAGAAAACCAATCTCCTATAATCACCTCGCCCAACCGACGACCACAACCCCAGCTCACCTTGACAAGCCAGGCTAGGAAAATCTCTAGGGACACGCAACACTTTTCTCGCAACACCATTGTTGAATGTATCACCCTCCTTCCAACAAACTCAGGATGCCAAAACTCACTTCCCCAATCCATAGACTGAAACACAGATCCAGAAATCAATTGCATGGCAATATTAGGTGCAATACCTCTTCTAACTCCCATGGCTAAGACCATATTCAAATTCTGCTTGGCTTTCTGTATCCTATCTTCTTTCATAATTTTCCAGGACAAATCACTCTCAAAGATCACTCCCAAATAGTAGCTATTGCCACCTTCGTACCTAGTAAGTTCCAAATAATATTCTGACCTTCACTCTTACTATTAAACACAACAACATTAGACTTATCCTGGTTGTATTCCCCATTATTAGAACGGGCCCATTCCCCGCACAAATCCAGTTGCTTTTGTAGGTTTGACGGGGATTTTGCTAACAGAACTATCAATATATAATAGACAAGAAATACGCAGGGGAGAAATCAAATTACTATCTGAACTATTAACCCCAATCGAGATACCCGTATTAGAATCACGTAACATCTTCGCTAAGTCAGCTGTATATAAACAGTAAAGTAAAGGAGAGAGAGGGCACCCTTTCTCACCCCTCTTCCTGCATCAAACCAATCAGACATACCATTCTGAATATCAACTTCAACTCGACTCTGAACTGAATGATAAAGACCTTTCAACGCACATAAGAAAAACCTAGACACTCCCATCCTTTCCAATTTCATCCAAAGAAGATCTCTTTCAACAGAATCATAAGCCTTAGACACATCTAAGAAAGCAGATAAGACAGGACCCTTATGGTTAGCAAGCAATTCAAAGTAAGAAAATCTGGTGCTGTCCCCCTCTGCCTCTTCTTGCTCCTCCTTGTTCGAAAGGCAGCATATCATTCTGCGTAACCCAATCAGTTAATCTATTCAACAAAAGAGTGGCATAACATACTTACAAAGGGTGGCGAGTGGCACAAAAAACCAGTAAACATGGAACCAAAGTCGAATGCCACCAAAATTGTTCAGTGCTGGCACATTTTTTTTTTTGGTTTTGTCTCCCTCATCAAAAGCAGTGCAGAAAGAGAGTGGTTGGGGAGTGTTTTGGCTGTTTTTATGGGTGGTATGCATCAGGAGGTGGACTAAAAAGCGCATTTGGATACACCCATGCATCAGAGACATTACCAGGAATTTAGTGCATTTCCATTTGTGTTTTCTTCAATCCTGGGGAACAAAAGCTTTGAAATTTTCGTTACAATGTGTTCGAGCTGGGTTTGAGGCCTGGGGACACTCGAGATAGCTTTTTCTAGGCAGGGGTGTCGATTCGAGCTACAGAATGCCCCATCACACACAAGTTGCTGTTTTTACTGTTTGTGAACAGAGACTGGTTGTGCCTCCCTTGCTTGACGACGCGAGACATCTGTGTTCTGTGAAACAGGTCGCTCACAGTTTGTGGCCAGCCATAAGGAATGACTCTTTTATATTTTCTTGGGGTTTTTCTTAGGCTAGCAATGTCTTCCCCAACGCGCCGTCGTGACATTGATGTGATGAAACTGTACGTTGAACGGACAGATACTGTTGTGCTTTGCATGACGAATGTGCTGTGTGCTTGCATGATCAATGTGCTGTGAACAGTCTCGTCTCAAATTTCGAAGTTTCGCAGACAGATTCAAAGGAAAGGCTGTTCGTTAAATTTGAAGGACCCAAAAACAGTACGTCTGCACTGTTTTCCTGTGGTGTGGGTTGGGGATGTGGGGGCTGGAGGGAGTTTGGGAATGTTGTGATATGTCTTATTGTCAGGTCCTTATGAAGGTGGAATTTGGAAAGTACAAGTGAGCTTACCGGTTGCATATCCTTTCAAATCACCTTCTATTGGTATTCTATCTGCGTCCAAAACACTAAAAACATGGAAATTTTATGAAGGCTTCTGCAACAAGATTTACCATCCCAACGTGGACCTGGCTTCTGGCTCCGTGTGCTTGGATGTCATAAATCAGACGTGGAGTCCCATGTTTGGTCTGAACTTCTTCTAACTCGTATGTCTTTGTTTCAAACTGTGTTGCTTGCAGATCTCGTCAACATTTTCAGTATTTTTCTTCCCCAGCTGCTTCTGTACCCGAATCCTGCGGATCCTTTGAACGGTAGAGCATTAGTTCATTGATATTCTCGGACTGTGTTTACCTTTGAAGGAGAAGCAGCGGCTTTGCTGCTGCAAGATAAACCTGCATTCGAGAGACGTGTGCAAGGTTTGTCACCGTCCGTTGAATTTCACTTATTTCTGTGTATGTAGATTTGATCAAGCTGCATGCCTCCCAAGATATCACAATTGCAGTTGAAAGCGATGACGACGAAGTATGTTCTTTGCTTTAAGCAATGCTCATACCCTCTAACCTTGATGTTTGGAAATTAGGAGTCCGACGACGAGTCGTTTTCTTTGCATAAACAGAACGCGCAGCAAGCGAGCATGGATGGCATTCAACCTGCGAAGGCGAAAGCTAGCAAGGCCGGAGGGGCAGAATCAGACGAGGAATTCAGTGATATGGTGACTACTGGTGCCAGTGCTTGAATTCTATCTGCTTGTTTTTGCAGGATGACGATGAGACGGGAGTCATGCAACTGGATCTATGAAAGCCTGCCTGTGACATTGCTGCGAAAAGGATCGCATACAGTGAATGCATCATACATGCATGCAGATCAGAAATAGCCGTCCCTTGGACGTGAGACGCTGTAAACTTTCTCATCACCCTTGTAAATATCTGAGGGAGGTTTACGAATGGGCTCGACAGTGCTGCAAATTTATTCACTTATCAACTTGCCGATCAACACTCTTTGTGGATGACCATGTGATAAGCGCGTGTGGCATCGTTCTGAAGTTGGGGCAGACCTGGTCAGAAACGATTGGTCAGGCATGTGTTTTGAGGACTTGCAAAAACAGAAGCGTGAGTATAAAGCGCCAAGTTTGTAAATATGGATATGACGATGGTTGAGAAAAATTATCTGCAATGTGAAGGTGTTGCACAAAGCGAGCGGCTGAACCGTGATGCATTTTGAATTACTAGCTTGTAATATTGATTTATTTTAAAAATTGTGGTACTGTAATTATTTTTACGCAATGTTGATTGTACAAATATTAACCCTTGCTAGCGCATCCACATTTGTGGGCACGATTCACACTTGTGGAACCGGGCGTTCTTTTATTAATATGGGTTTCGTCTGCACATTTGTGGATTTTGATAGTTACATTGATAAATATTGTATTATTGAAACTAGTCGCGTTGAAACCATATCAAAAATCATACAGAAGGTTATCACTGTCGACATTCAGGTCTGGACACAAATTATTTTTATCTTAGGAAGTGAATTAGGTGATGGGATTAATACAACCGGTTTTATACGTTAGTTATATTATCGTTAGTTCATAGTATGGAAAAAGGTGATATTTACTGGTGAGGGTGGCATTGGTGGCACCAATGCCAATATGAACTGTGTGGACACCTTGTAGGCATCACCCCCCGGATAGCCGGTAAAAAGTACCATTTTTCTGGTGTCAGGTGCACCTAGTTTTTTCCCATTATTTTCAATATCGTTTGGCCGGATTTGACCTAATGCCATTTTAACCTTGGTCTGTTGCCGTTTTCTTTTCTGCTTCACTGAGCTAATATAACGAGACATCATTCTCTTTTGTGGATTTGTGTCTGGTTGTATTACCGACTTTTTATTGGGCTATCTTCGGGGATTGTAACATTGGAGTCACCAGTGTAATGCCACCAACGATAGCTCGTAAAAAGTCGGTAATACAACCAAACACAGTACTCAAGAATGAGAATGATGTCTCGTTGTAATAGCTCAGTGAAGCCAAAAAGGAAAACGGCAACAGACCAGGAATAAAATGGCATCAGGTCCAATCCGGACAAATAACACTGAAAAACAAGCTGGTGCACCTGTCACCAGGAAAAGGTATTTTTTACCGGCTATCCGGGGGGTGATGCCTACAGTACCCCCTCCCGATTTTATGACGGAAATAGCATTTTCGTCATACATCTTCTGATTTCTTTCTGCAAATAGTATGCGCTATGGAGTCATGCCACACAGCGCATCGACCCACGGATAGACGCTAAAAGACGATAAATATATCCTCATACTGCACGTCAAAGCGGATTCTCTAGCCTTTCTTGTAAATTTTGAACTCCTTCCCCTCAATTTTTTTTTTCGGCAGTATGTCAAGAACAAACGTACTATTAATAAAAAAATACAAGCAGCGTGGTGCTGTAGTACGATTCCCCCTTTGATCTCCTTCTTCTTCTTATCATTATCATTATTATTATTATTATTATTCACAGGGAGATCGTAAGTACATAATCTTTTTTAATGACATACCCTTGTATAAGGCGGATATCCTATGATATAGTATTAGGGGGCCAGTCCTAATAGCTATATCCGAAGTCGAGGTGTATGTACCCGACCCTGCGATATACCGACACAAGTAGAGATTGACCGTGCTCAGGTACGACAGTATATAATCTATCGTAAAAAATAATTTAATGAAAGTTTCAGAGAACATTTCATTTTCGAGAACATCATCCCAGGACTTGGAAAGGGTCATACCCGGGAACACCATCGCTCAATACACTAGCGATCCCCGTATACGGTGTAGTATCATCGTCGATCGACCTTTCGCACTCGTATGTTGCGATCAAATGCCAAGTTATATCACTGAGTCTTTTTAATATTCATATTGATAACTGATGATGCATGATCAAATCATGATACGCCGTGGGCAATCAATCAGTTTATTTGAGACGCATAAAGAAAAATAGTTTCTTTGTCACTGCCTTCGTCGTCTGGCGCGGATTTCTTTGCCTGGTGGAGGACCACCAACAAAAGTCAGATCGAACTTTGACTGTTCGAGAATGTCCCAGATCTTATTAGGGATTCCGCCCAACGATAATTCAAAAGGGACATCAAGCACTCCTCTTGGCAGTGTCTGAATGGTCCACGCAGTGTAATCCTTGTCTCTGGGAGTAATTGTATCATCCCATGTCTCGAGACTTTTTGCGTCTTTATATACTGGCAGATAATGTCTTGCCTTTGGAACCTCAACCGGGTCCATACTTCTCCAGAACTGGAGTATCGGTTGTACTATCTTTGCGGCTGATGATATTTTGAGTGTCCGTGTGACACGCATCTGTCGTGGGACCGCCACGACCCGCATCAAGTATAAGTTTGAGAGAGTGTCATCAGCGACATGTTGTTCCGCTGGTCTCATCAGATAGAAAACATTTTTCACCCATGCGATGGTTGCTATCGCATCGCCTTCCTTCCATCGCTCATGGACAATCTCAACGTTGCCCGCGTTTGGGTCAGTGTCCGTCCCCTCCTCCTCCTGGTGGATGTCCTTTGATCTCATCGACCTCATCGCCTTCCTCGGTTGGTCGTTGATAAGATCATTCCGCGCTCTCCTTAGCTGCGCCTCTGTGATCTTCTCCTTCTTTCCGCTATGCTCTCGCGGAGACTTGGACTGAGGTCCCCACCGCGCTTATGCGGTCAGTCTTCTCCTTGCTGTCCACCTCACTCTCCTCCTTCTCAGCTATCGGTGCCCGATAAGCATCGTCTTGGTCTATGCCAGCCTCCTTGTGGATGGGCGGCACCTCTTTGAAATCATCCTTCATCCGTTTTAACGCCTCCTCAACGGATTCATCTTCCAGTAAGAAGGGATCATACTTAATCAGCCTTCTTACATTCACAATTTGCACCTTCCCTCTACCCCTGATCTTGTAATTCAGAGGTCCCGTCTGTTCCATAATCTGATAAGGTCCTTTCCAGTGAGTGAACAGCTTAGAGCTGACTCCCTTCGGGACTTGAGGATGGTACAATAGTACAATATCCCCGACCTGGAACTTGATCTGATCCAAGTGCGCTTGTCGCACCCCTTCAGCATCAGTCTTTCGGCGCTCCGCCTCTCTATACGCCCTGACTATTTGTTCCGCCTCCATCTTCACTCTAAGTCTCATCCCAAACAACTCAGCCGCATCCGCCCAAGTGTCTTTTGGGTGAAGGAGCGAAGTCGGGATATCAGGCTCACACCCATATACTAACTGATATGGCGAGATTGAGCTCTTCGAGCCTCCTAACGCCGTAGAGGGTAGACAGTTCATTGCAAACGCAAATGATGGTGCTGCCTCGACCCATGCTCTTTGATTCTCCTTCTTCGTGCAATACATCTTTAGCGAGGCTTTGAGGGGTCTGTGTACCCGCTCGATTTTCCCATTTGCTCGCGGGTTATAGGCAGTAACATATTGCCATTTCATCCCGTAATACTTAGATAGTTTGTCGATGACCTCGTTATTAAAGTCCGAGCCTCGATCAGAACATATCTTTCTTGGTACTCCGATCTGTGAGATGATCCTATCGATCAGCGCCTCGGCCGTCGTCTTGCCGGTAACGTCTTTGACAGGGATGATCCACACATAGTTGGTGGCTCTGTCAATAGCCGTAAGGAGGTATTTGTAACCATCCTTCGATTCTGGGAAAGGTCCCACATGATCAATGTGTATAAACTCAAACATCCCCGCATGAAGAGGAAATTCGCCAATCAGGCCGAAATTTGCCTTCAGTGGTGTTTTGTTTATCTTGCACGGGATGCATGCATCCACCGCCTGATCTATCTCCTCCTTCATCTTCTTCCACCAGAATCGCCTCGCTACGAACATATGAGTTCGTTGTCGACCCGGATGCGCCAAAAGTGGGCAATTGTGGGCTGCGACAAATATAAATCGTCTCAGACTCTCCGGTACCCAAAGGGTCCAGTTGTCCGGCTGTGACGCATAGCGACCGTGAAGGCCCTTGTACCACAGTAGACCATCTCTCCATCCCATCTCCTTCATCTGATCTTTGATCGCTTTCGTCATCCGTAGCTCATCCGGGTTCTGATATAACTGTATCAGTTCTTTAAACTCCGGATCTTGAGCCTGTTGTTGCCTCCATGCGGTAGGCGAGGCTATATGGATAGTACCATCTTCTAGCCGTACCCCGATTCTTTCCGGGTCATCGTCTAGGTCACTTCTCCGCTCTTGAGGAGGCTCCGCATAAACTTCCTGCGTCTCCTCTTCCTCTCTTATGTTCGCCTTCGCATTCTCATATACCTCATAGGACCACTCAGCGTCCTCCTGGGTATGTAGCTCACAACATATCCCGTGATCCGGGCCTTGTGGACTGTACCGTAGACCTGTGCGGTCATATCGGACTCCACTCGCCATCTCCATCGCCTCAATGTGGCTGACCTCATACACCTTGTCAGTGGACAAGTCTTCCATCTCCACCGTGGACACCAACGCCGATACTTCTGAGTTAAACTCTAGCCTAGAGAGGCTATCAGCGACCACATTTCGCTTTCCCGGTAGATGGACCATTGTAAAATCGAAACAAGACAAGAACGCTTGCCACCGCGCCAGCCGTCCCGTCTGTTCATGATTCATCAACCATAACAGGTTATGATGATCAGTTCTGACAGTAAATTGAGGTCCTCCCCACAAATACTCTCTGAGCCTCTTGAGGGCCCATACTACCGCCAACGCCTCTCTTTGCCTTGTGCAATAGTTTCTCTCCGCCGCACACAACTTCCTACTAATAAACATGATTGGGCGTAATTTCTTCTCCTCATCCTCTTGTTGTAATACAGCCCCAATCGCAAACTTAGATGCGTCTGTATCGACTACGAATTATTTCGTAAAGTCGGGCATCGTTAACACCAGTCCTCCGTCTTTCGGGTCTTTGTAAATGAGATCTTTGAGCGCATGAAACGCTTGCAAAGCCTCTTCGCCCCACTTCTCAAAGTCTCCAAAATCTATCATTTTCTCCACTTTAGCCCGTGTTGCACCCCAATCGGGTATAAACTGGCTATAGTATTGCGCCATCGCAAGGAATGAGTGCAATTCAGTGCGGTTCTTCGGTATCGGTCGATTCATAATCTCCTCCCTCTTCTCTTTGGATATCGAGACTCGATTATGGGAGATCTCGTACCCTAAGTATGTCACACTCGTCTTGGCAAGTTGACACTTCTTTAGATTGCACTTCAGGCCAAAAGCTCCGATGCGCCTGAATATATCGGACAAATGATCGATATGCTCCTCAATTGTGTTAGAGTATACGATAATGTCATCGATATAGCAAAATGCATATTCTCCCGCCTTCTGTCCCCGCCTTCTCATAAAGCCACCGTCAGACAAATCATCGTACTGACTGCTCAACATCTCCTGCATCGCCTTCTGGAAAAGTCCTGGGGCTTGCTTGAGGCCCATCGGAAGCACTTTCCATTGATATATTTCCATACCCACCACAAACGCCGTCAGCCATCTGGACTTTTCCTCCAGTGGTATCTGCCAGAAGCCATTCTTAAGGTCAATGACCGAATAGAATTTTGCATTCCGCAGTACTCTCCTTCCTTCTTCTAATGTCGGGAGAGGATTTCTCTCTTCCTCCAGCACATTGTTAACACGAGCATAGTTAACTGTCAGGCGCCATTCTCCTCCTGGCTTCGGCACTATTCTCGGTTGTGAGACTATTGAGGATGTTGATCTCTCAATAAAGTCCTCATTGAGCAGCTGTCTTGCTAGCTCCTCCGCTATCTTCGCCTCATGTATACTCAAATTCGCCCTTCGTGGTGCCGGTGACGGCTCCGCACCCGGTATTTTGTAAATAACCGCAGTGAAATCTTCAGGCTTGACACCACCTGCATGTGGAGGGTCAAAAATTTCCTTGTTCGCCTCTAATTTGGCTTTTAAAAGCTCCTTCTCCTTCTCCGTGCCTACTCCTTCTTCCAATATTTTCCGCGCCGCCGCTTGAAAATCTTCATCAGACATCTGCTTATGTTGCTTGAGGGGTTCTCTGTCCTCCTAAGTCCTCTTCCGAGACATGATCTAGGCCCGTCTTTTCATACGTGACCGTGTCCGGCTCATCATCTTTACCGAGCTCCACCAGCATGTCAATGAGTCTCGCGTATTGCAAAGGAGCTTTACGGGTGTAAAAACCATCAAAGCATGTGAATGCTTGCGGTATCAATTTCAACTTGTCGAGGTCTCTGAGCTTCCGCTTGTATGCACTGCTCTGCTCACGAGTTCCCATACGACAAGCCACCACTAGCTGTTGCTTGCGAGAGGGTACCGGTATAGGATGATCAATAAGCCGGTCCCTTATTTCCTGCGCCCATATCGCCTTCTCATTATATGGCAGGATAATAGTATACGGCTTATTATTTTCGAATAAAGTCCGTAAGCATTTCTTCACTTCAGACAGTGAACGCGGCCACGTGGGCTCGTCACCCCAGAAATCAGTAATAAAACTTTTAATAGTTTCTGGTGGAGTATCCGGGATTCGCCCCGTTCTCCTTGGTACAAACGCCTCCCTTTTTTCTTCTCCTACTTTCGCATGGAAACAGTATCCGTTAGTAATATGGACATCTGTTCCTACTCCTTCCGCGAATCTCGCCAACGACGGGCTTCTTTGTGCGACACATATAATCTCCTCCTTTCGCTTCTCGATTAAGTCATCAATAGACTTTTTGTCCCAATGGCATGTCGGAACTGTGACAGTGCACACTTGGGATTCCCAATTGTCGGTCCAGGACAGTTCATCCGGTCTTACGACATGGGGGTGAACGTACACCTCAAGTGCCTCATGTGCGATGGCCATCTTTTTGTGATCCGTCGCTAGACTCAGCTCATAAGCCTCATAAGAGTCAGTAGCGTTGAAGGGATCAATATCGTTCTCTTCTCCTCTTTTTACTCCATATATCACTCGCCGTGCGGCGCAATCAATCACAGCCCCCATCGTAGCCAATTGGTCACACGATAGTAATATTGACCCGTGGTAACCGGGGACGACATAAAGGTCCATGCGGTATACTCGTGCGGATTTTAATTTAAAGGTCAGTGTGATGATTCCCGTGATGACCGTCCGGCTACCCACTCCCTTCAGAGTGCCAGTTGAATTTTTCATATTTCCGTCCACCCAGTCCCGGTATCGATTAAAAAACTTCCGGCCGACAATATTAATATTCGCCATCGTATCATTACCAACTTTTAATATTGTCTTCAATGTTTCACAATAAAGTTCCGTATAACACAGAGCATCGGGCCTGTGTATATTGACTGCGAGAACAAGAACTTTACGTTCCAAATTTTGGAGTCTTGTCTCTAAGTTTTTCAACTCCTCCTTCTTCTCCTCCTGCTTCACCTCATTAACATTTTTATTATTCTGCGGTACTGGTGCGTTTACTATTTGAGCGACATTGTCTTGTGGTACTTGAGTACACACATTGTCTTTTTGCTCGCCACCCGCCGCGACCATAGACATTGAGTCTGTTCGTGGTTGTTTGCTTGGCCGAGGCGATACGTCTGCCATTCGCCTCCTCGCCTCCATCGCAAGTCTCGCCTTCCTATTTGCATCAGTTATCATTGGTAACAGTGCTGTATGAACGGGTATGAGACTACCTTGGGGCTGCAGTCTCTGTGTACCCACATCTTTGTTTTCACATAGAGGAAGCGTTGGCCCAGTCTGCACAACAGCATTAGAAAGCACTGTGACTTTAGGGTTAAATTTCACAGTCTTCTCCTTCCTCTCTTCTTCCCCCTCCAGTCATTCCACCACCTCGAAACGATTACCTTGAGCAGTGTCCGGGTAGGATGACGTATCGGTCTCCAAGGCAGTGTTGTAGGCCTGAGCTCGACCGAAATTCGGGTTGGAGCTTGCCCACGAGCCTCCTCCTCCTCTGGGTGGGGGGGCTGGAGCTCGAACAGCTCTCCCTCCATAAGGGGTATATCCCCGACCTCCTCCTCTTCCTCTCTGAGGGGTTCCCTGCCACCTCGAGGCTCCTCTCCATGTTCCTCGTCCTCGTCCTCCTCCTGCTCCTCCTCCTCGTCCTCCTGCTCCTGCTCCTCCTTCTCGTCCTCTTTGAGAGGCCTTTAAGTTCTTTTGTCTCTCCCTTTCTTCCTTCTTCTCCTTCATCCTCTTCATGTAGGTAATGATTGCCTCTCGTAACTCCTCATCATCACACATATTGGCATACCAACCTTCGTTCACAGCGGCAATCTGAAGCATGTTGAAAAGGCCCGGTTCCTTGCCTTCCGTCCTGCTCAGAAAATTTGCCCTTGCTGTTGGGTTCTGCCTATCATGATTGAAAGAGCAGTCTCTGTTCTCCATCTGTGCCTTATACTGCAAGCCTGCGAACCACCTCCAACACGCGGTCTTCAGGTCTGGCTCTCTCTGTCTCTTCCAACCGGCAACTCTGTTTGTGTACGTGGCTTGTGCGCCAACAGGTACACCGCCTGCCTGTGCCGTATGTGCCTCCGTGAGCGAGTCCATGTTTGAGCATGCACTCATCACTTCTTGAAACAGTGGTGACGGAGCAACGCTTTGAACCGTATTTTCGAACACGTGTGTCTCGAGGAAGTTCTTGGACTTCACTGAGCTAAACGTCGAGCATTGTTGTATGAGCTGAGTAAGCTTACTCGGGTTAACTGTGTGTAACGCCGAAAAGAAATAGAGGATGATCGACTTGCGGCCATAGAATAGCCCATAGGAGGAAACTACCTCCGTAAGGGTCGCCGCCAAGCCAACAGCACTCCTCAAACTCATCGCCACTGTCTCAAAGATTTCAAATCCTATGAGAGTACCAGTGCAGAGATGCTGGTATCCATGAGATTGAAAATATGAAATGAGTGTGGCCACCGCCAGTTCACACTGAGCGTCTAGGCCTGTTGCATTGTTTCTCTTAATCTCCTCCTTCTTTCTCAAAAACTTGTACTGTGTCAGATCAAATCCCTCCGAGACTAGAGATTGGTCAAAAACAGTAACAAGGGCCTCGTATTCCTGCGTTTCGTCGCAAGGAAAAGCCTTCATGCAGGCATTGATCTCTTTGAGCTTGCTCAAAAGCGAAGCATCAGAGTCTTTGTCTGAGCTCGTCTTGGTATATAGCATGAGACTTGCCACTCCTCCTTTCTTCCCCTTGAAGGCATTTATGATGTTCTGTCTGTCCTTCTTCTCCGTGTTTGTGACCACCACCGTAGTTGAGCCCGAGGGTGCAGGGGCTGGTGGGGCAGGAGCTGGTGGGGTCAAATATGTCGGAGGGTGTGTCTTTGCACCACTCACTTTTGCTTTCATTCTTTCCAGTCTCATCGTCTTCTCGAACTCCTCATTCTCTTTCGCCTTCTTCTTCTCAGATATCACCAGCTTTTGAGCATGAGTGATAAAGGCCACCAATTCAGAAGCAGATCTGAGAAAATTATATTTCTCCACATATCTGGTCAACACCTGCTTTGTTGGCGACCGGTGGTGCGTTACTAAGTGATTTAAGAACAGAGTGATCCTTGGTAGGAATCCATCTCTTCCATGCCTCCTTATGCAGTAACGCACCCATCAACAGTCTGATCTTGGTCAGAACTCTGTCGGTCTTCTCTAACTCATCAATCACAGGATGAGTTTCTCCTGCTGCCTTAATGCTTTTTTCCATCTCTGCCTTCCCCTCCTCCAAGGCCTTCATTTCCATCGTAAAAAAATGAAATATGCCACTCGAGTTTTTCGAACCCAGATTGGTCTTCATTTTTGTTACATCGACTGCCTCCTGACCAGTCGCGAGGAATCTGGCCGTTGCTCTTGGGTTTGTGTACTGGAGGTAACCCTCACATCGTGGGCCGTATGAACGTTCCCAAATCAGGGTTTGAGTGTACACCCCAAAGATAGCATCGAGTAATTCAAGGTGGGTGTGTGTGTCCCCAAACTTGATATGCTGTATCTTCTTTCTCTCTTCTGGATCAGAGACAAGTTTGCCGAGGAGCTGTGCTGTGTTTGATAATAGGATATAGACATCCTTTTTAGCACGACTTTTCTCTCTTCTTTGATCCTGAGGGATCCACACATAGGTATCCTTCTCTCCCCCATCTTGTTATCAAACTCTTCTTTAGTGAGGTCATAGTGGTCTTGCACCCACTGTTGTTCCTCCACTGTGATCTCCTCTCCATCACTATGAATCAAGTCGATCATTTTTCGTCCTCCTCCTCCCGTGTAGGCAGGTGGTAAGGGATTACCATATGCTCCTCCTCCTCCCGTCTCTTCCTGTTCAAATCCTCCATCTTCGTTTCCTCCATATCTTCCTTCATCATCCCAGCCCTCTTCTACTCCTCCTCCTACTCCTTCATCTCCTCCTCCTTCATTCAATCCTCTTCCTCCTCCTCCTTCATTCAATCCTCTTCCTCCTCCTCCTCCTGCTTCTTCTTCTTCTCTTCTTTGATCTGCCTCCGAGAATTCACTCACTTCGGCGATCTCTGTCGACATGATGTCGTAGTAGTGATCAACAGGAGGACAGTGTCAGCTCCTATGTTTGGTTTTTGTTCGTTTGTGTTCTGTTCCTCCTTCAGTCGATTGACTAGTGAAGAGAGAAACTAATAGAGAGGGTAGGATAAGATTCCCTGTCCTCTATGAAACACTGTTTGTATGTTTGTTTTTGTTTGAGAAAAATAGTCTTTGAGACTTTCTCCGATTTCTTGTTCTCCTTACTCAGATTACTTTCTCCTCCTTCTTTTCTATATTGTATCTAGTATGAGGCACTTGGACCTACACACAGATAGTAATAGAGAAGCTAGAAAAGCTCTCCTTGAGAAGTCGACAGTCGGTCGGATAGGTTCTCAGACCTACCTTTAGAAAACGATCAGAGATTTGCAAAAATACTCTGACGTATGTGTGAGGTAATGCAGATAAATGCACAAACTAGAAGGGTAGAGTGTTGTGCTCCTGTCCCTATGCTTGTTTGTGTTTTGTGTGTGTTCCTTCACTCTTCTGTCCACCTCCTTCTTCTTGGTCTCTGTGTGAGAACAGCAAGAACGACAGAGAGTTTGTATCTGATGTCTCCTTGTGAGCACACAGATACTGACTGGGCTAGAGCGTACGAGACACCTGCTTGAGACCAATCAAATTATTTGTTTTGTGAAAGAGTTACGAGGGAGCTGTGTTGGAGTATTTGTTTTCGTCTGACGTCCCCGTGTGAGACAGGTCAGTGAAAATTCACTCTGTTGCCTGTGTGGCAAAGCAGAAAGAAATCATCCTAGTGATGTGGACTCCAAATGTAATGCCCCCAACGATAGCTCGTAAAAAGTCGGTAATACAACCAAACACAGTCCTCAAGAATGAGAATGATGTCTCGTTATATTAGCTCAGTGAAGCCAAAAAGGAAAGCGGCAACAGACCAGGAATAAAATGGCATCAGGTCCAATCCGGACAAATAATACTGAAAAACAAGCTGGTGCACCTGTCACCAGGAAAAGGTACTTTTTACCGGCTATCCGGGGGGTGATGCCTACACCAGCACAAGGCTGATTTCTTTTCTGGCTTGTTTTTGGCACAGCAGAAAGAAAAATTGGACAGACCTATCTCTTCTGAGTAGGTGTTCCAAAAAACAAATACTCCAGCACATCCCCACACAGCTCTTTTTGCAAAAGTAGACGTCTAGGCGTTTGTGAGTAGGTGTCTCAGTACCCTCTACACAGCCTGTATCTGTGTCCTCACAAGGAGGCCAGACACCAGACCTCGTAGCTGTTCTTTTGTTCTCTCTTGAGACAGAGACAGAGTAGGCCAACAGACGTACAAACAAACAATCACAGATACAAACAAACTTGAAGGACACGAGCGTAGTACTCTACCTTTCAAGTCTGTGCACTTTGTTGCCTCTCAAACCACACACATCAGAGTATTTTTGCAAATCTCTGACTGTCTTTCGACAATAGGTCTGAACAAGTGTCAGACGACAAGTCGACTTCTCAAGGAGTGCTTCTCTAGCCTCTTTGACATTATCTGTACATAGGTCCTCGTACCTCATAACAGATACAACAACAAAAAGAGAAAAAGAAAAGAGGAGTGGAGAAGGAGATCAAATTTTCAGAGAAAGTCGTACAGATTACTTCTTTCTCACAAACAAAAAAAAAAAACATAAGACATAGAGGTGAGACGCTCTCTCTCTATACTGTCTTTCCGTTTTTTCTCTCTATTCGTTCCTCATAGACGAACAGAGCAATTACGGGGTAGAAACAACTCTGTCTCATCCGTATTCCTTCAGCGTCCATGTCTACTAGGTCTGAAGACTGGCAGGAAGGAGGGGGGGAGAGTGAGCGAACCCCAGGACACGAAGAGGAGTTCGTTGACCCTCATGCAGAAGGAGGAGATCTGGCACCTTCCTTTGACACAGGAGGAGCAGAGAATCAATTTTTTACTGCGCCTTCCTTTGACACAGGAGGAGCAGAGGAAGTCGAGGAGGAGGAGAAGGGAGGAGAGGAAGCGAGGTTTGTGGCCGAGTATGGCAAACTAAGTAAGAAGGAGTTTGAGGAGAAGAAAGGGAAGGATGAGGCCTATAAATGGCTATACATTCCCCAAGAAATGCGATGGGGACAACCCTTGAAGAAGGAGGACATCTGTTACCCTCTCCCAAGGCAAGCTCTGCCTCTGGCAGAATTCCTCAGAGACGACGGTGCACAGTTACAGGTGCAACATGTCTCATTTGGGACAATATATCTTTACTGGAGCTACTCGACCTCTCATGGACAGTGTTTGAGTGTGCTATACTCTTTGAGTACCAGACTGGAAAGACTGTGCTGCCATGGAACACAAGAGCACTGGCTAGGTTGCTCGATCCTGGTCAGGACATTGATTCAATAAAGAGAGTGGAAAAGGAGTTTAAGTTCAGGAATCCAAAAGGACAGATCAATGTCATGGATGTGTCTCTGAAACTTATGGAGGCCAAGTTAGTGGACCTGGGTAAACTCCAACACACCCAGTTTGGCAGGGACCTTCACCCGGCCCTGAGGGAAATAGAAGGCGAAGCTGGAGGGGTGACGAGGATGAAGAAGCTGCATGCGGCCTTGGTGAAGGATGACGCATGGAAGAGGTGGGTCTTCACGAAGGATCATAGTTACGATCTTGGAGGGGACGGCCGCACCACCCCCCACCAATAAAGCGGGAGAGAAGGAGTTGGCGGAGAAGGCCTTGTTCCTTCGGAAGGCAGCTGAGATCCTGTCTTTTTTTCATCATGCCCAAGAGCTGTATATCAAAGAGCTAGCGGCTGAGAAAGAAAAGAAGGAGATGGAGGCAAAGATTGCATTAGCCAAGGCGGCGGGAACAAAGGGACCGAAATATTCCTCTGGATCTTATATGGCTCCCTCGGGCCGCTCCGCCCCGTCAGCCCACACAGCCCCTTCGGCCCCTGCGACTAGCTCAGCGCCTACCACTGTCATTGTCAACAGTAATGACAAAAAGGACAGACAGGCTATCATACAGGCCTTCCAAAAATATACAAAGTCCGATGCCACTGCTCTGACGCTGTATGCAGAGACAGCGAGTCAGAAGGACACGGATGCGAACCTTCGAGCCAAGCTCAGAAGAATTGATGCTTGTATGAAGCAGCATCCAACGGACGAAACACAGGAGTATGAGGCGTTGTACACCTTGTTGGACCCATCAATCATCACACAAGGGTTTGATGTTGGGGAGTACACGGCGATGAGAGCGGTAGAGGTGGCGGCTAGGAGAGCAGCCTCAGACCTGCAATGCACGGTGCCAGTTGCCGTCCTCTTGCAATACTTTAAAACTCATGGGTATCAGCACCTGTGCACTGGTACTTTGATTGGGTTTGAGATTTTTCAAGAGGTGAACGAAGGGCTGGGCATTGGCACGAGGTTGGCAGCGATCCTCACTGAGGTCAGCGCCAAGTACGGGCTCTTTTATAGCCGGAAGTCTATCATTTTGTACTTCCTGAGTGCTTTGTGTACACGACACCCGAGCAAGCTCGCAAGGATCATACAGTCCTGTCCGACCTTCACGGCGGTGAAGACGGCGGATTTTTTAGAAACGAATATATACGAGAGGACTGTAGCGGCTACTCCGCCGGGCGACCTGTTCAAGGAGGTGCTCGACGCGTGTTCCGAATTGGACACGGCCACCGAGTCATTCTCCAGTGCCGCGACACAGGGGGTTGGAGGTGCTCAAGCAGCACATGCAACTCGAACGGCAGGTCTCAAGAGGGGGAGAGATGAGCCGACGCCGTGCTACCGCTATTTTTCATACATGGCGTGTAAGCATGAGGCACAAAAAGGAGTAGGCAATTGCCTCTTCAGCCACGACTCTCTTGATGATAGGCAGCGACATCTTTTCCTTAGAGAGCTCGAAGGCATGAAAAAGACCATGTACGCCATGTACAAGAAGGAGTTGGAGGAGGGGAGGTGGAATGCGAATATGGTCTCGGATGCGGAGTTCTGGGAGGCCATCATTTACTTCCTTGACAGAATGAAGAGAAGGGAGAAGAGAGAGACATCGGGCCGATCAAAGGCGCCGACTAGAGGAGGAGGAGAGACGAGAGGATCGTCACGAGGGTCCCGAGGGACACCAAGAGGGGCGGCACCACGAGGACGAGGCTTTCGTGGAAGGGGAGGACGGACCCCAGCGCGCCCTCCCAGAGGACACGGATACTGGAATTATAGCACCAGTTCCAGCTCCAACTACCCCCAGCAAGCTTATACCGCTACGGAGGGGGACGTCAAGACGAAGACACCGGCTCAGGTGAGCGTGTTGTCGTCGTAGACTGACGGGAGGAGAAGAGAGAGGAAAAGAAGAGAGAGAAGGAGATAAAAACTGTTCTTTTTAATCCGACAGTCACAGTTATGCCTACTGTTGCTGAACAGGATACGAACGGTTCCGTTCCTCCTGGACGTGAAGGTGAAGGCACACAGCCTCACAAGCCTCAAGGTAAGCACTTGCTAGTTCATCCTTCGAGAGCTAATATGATAAATGATGCGAATAGGAAGGCGAAGAAGGCGATGGAGGAGAGGAAGCCGAAACCAAAGGCTAGGTCTCCTCCTACGAAGAAGCAGCGGACCGTACCCCCGCCAAAGGACTCAATAGTCTCTGCTATAGACACGAGTACACTCGGTGTACCAGACTCTGTCCAAAAGACACTCGAGATACCGGAAGCCCCGGAGACTTAAGAAGTTAAGTTGGCGGAAAAGGGGGGAGAACGAGAAGAGGACAAGGAACTTGAGCTTAGACTCAAAACCCTAGAACGAAAAATTCATGTGCTAGCGGCTGGTTTACATAGACCAGACGCGCTATGCTACACTGACCTCTTTTGTGAAACTTTACAAACCACATTAAAAGTTGGTAATGATACGATGGCGAATATTAATATTGTCGGCCAGAAGTTTTTGAATAGTCACCGGACATGGGTGGACAAAAACATTAGAAAAACAAAGGGGACCCTAAAAGGGGTAGGCAGCCGTACGGAAATTACGGGCATCGTCACATTAATTTTCAAATTGAAATCCGGTCGAGTATATCGTGCGGACCTCTATGTTGTCCCCGATTACCACGGTTCAATCCTGCTGTCGTATGACCAATTGGCTACGATGGGGGCAGTGATCGATTGCGCCGCACGGCGAGTAATTTATGGAGTGAAGAATGGAGAGAAGGAGGATATTAATCCGATGACTGCTACTGACTCATACGAGGCTTTTGAGCTGAGTCTAGCAACGGAGAGAAAAAGTGTTGGCCTTCGTACATGAGGCAACTGAAGCCTATGTACACCCCTATGTCACAGTGCCGGAGGAACTGACCTGGACCGACAATTGGGAGACGGAGATGCAGGCGTATACGGTTACGATTCCCGCATGGGACAGAAAGTCTATTGATGACTTAGTCGTAGCGCGTAATGAGGAGATAATATGTGTTGCGAAACAGTGCCCGTCGTTGGCCAGATTCGCAGAAGGTGGCGGGGCAGATGTCCATATTACTAATGGCTACTGTTACCATGCGAAGGTGTCAGATGAGAAGAGAGAGGCGTTTGTGCCAAGGAGGAAGGGGCGTATCCCCGATACTCCAGCGGATGACATTAAAACTTTTATCACGAACTTTTGGGGCGATGTGCCTACCTGGCCGCGCTCATTAACTGAAGTGAAAAAGTGTCTACGGACTCTATTTGAGAGTAACAAGCCGTATACTGTCATTCTGCCATACAATGAGAAGGCGATCTGGGCACAGGAGATAAGGGACCGGCTTATTGATCATCCTATACCTGTTCCTTCTCGCAAGCAACAGTTAGTGGTGGCTTGTCGACTCGGGTCTCGGGAGCAGAGCAGTGCATACAAGCAAAAGCTCAGAGCCCAGGACAAGTTGAAATTGATACCTCAAGCTTTCACATGCTTTGATGGTTTCTACACCCGTAAGGCTCCGATACAATACGCGAACCTTATTGATATGCTTGTCGGGCTGGGTCATGATGATGAGCCGGACACAGTCACGTATGAAAGAACGGGACTAGACGATTTGTCCGAGGAAGATTTGAGTTTGGAGGAGGACTTAGCGCCCCTCAAGGAGCATAAGAAGATGTCGGAGGAAGATTTCCAAGCGGCGGCGCGGAAAATTTTAGAAGAAGGAGTGGGTTCGGAGAGAGAGAAGGCGTTTCTCAAAGCTAAGATGGAGGCGTACAGAGAAATTTTCGACCCTCCTCGGGCAGGTGGTGTAAAGTCGGATGACTTCACTGCTGTCATTTACAAGATACCGGGTGCGGAGCCATCTCCGGCACCACGGAGGGCAAATTTGAGCATACATGAGGCAAAAATAGCGGAGGAGAATGTGAGACAGTTGCTCGATGAGGACTTTATTGAGAGATCTACATCTCCAATTGTCTCTCAACCGAAAATCGTCCCTAAGCCAGGAGGAGAATGGCGCTTGACGATCAATTATGCCCGTGTGAATAAGGTGCTAGATGAAGAGAGAAATCCTCTGCCGACCTTAGAAGAAGGCAGAAGGGTGCTGCGGAATGCTAAATTCTATTTGGTCATTGACCTTAAGAACGGCTTCTGGCAGATACCACTGGACGAGAAATCCAGATGGCTGACTGCATTCGTTGTGGGTATGGAAATATACCAGTGGAAGGTGCTTCCAATGGGACTCAAACAGGCCCCGGGGCTCTTTCAGAAGGCGATGCAGAAGATGTTGGCGGTCAGAAGATGTTGAGCGGTCAATATGACGACCAGTCGGAGGATGGTTTTATGAGAAGGAGAGGACAGAAGGCGGGAGAATATGCATTTTGTTACATCGATGACATCATCGTATACTCTAACACAATGGAAGAGCATATCGATCACTTGTCAGATGTCTTCAGGCGCATCGGAGCTTTTGGCCTGAAATGCAACCTAAAGAAATGTCAGCTTGCCAGGACAAGTGTGACGTATTTGGGTTACGAGATTTCTCATAATAGGGTCTCGATATCGCGCGAAAAGAGGGAGGAGATCATGAGTAGACAGTTGCCAAAGAATCGCACGGAGTTACACTCTTTTCTTGCGATGGCACAGTAATACAGCCAGTTCATACCCGATTGGGGTGCAACTCGGGCTAAGCTGGAGAAGATGATTGATTTTGGAGACTTTGAGAAGTGGGATGAGGAGGCTTTGCAGGCGTTTAATACGCTCAAAGATCTCATTTACAAAGATCCCAAGGACGGCGGATTAGTACTTATGACTCGACTCTGAACTGAATGATAAAGACCTTTCAACGCACATAAGAAAAACCTAGACACTCCCATCCTTTCCAATTTCATCCAAAGAAGATCTCTTTCAACAGAATCATAAGCCTTAGACACATCTAAGAAAGCAGAGAAGACAGGACCCTTATGGTTAGCAAGCAATTCAAAGTAAGAAAATCTGGTGCTGTCCCCCTCTGCCTCTTCTTGCTCCTCCTTGTTCGAAAGGCAGCATATCATTCTGCGTAACCCAATCAGTTAATCTATTCAACAAAAGAGTGGCATAACATACTTACAAAGGGTGGCGAGTGGCACAAAAAACCAGTAAACATGGAACCAAAGTCGAATGCCACCAAAATTGTTCAGTGCTGGCACATTTTTTTTTTGGTTTTGTCTCCCTCATCAAAAGCAGTGCAGAAAGAGAGTGGTTGGGGAGTGTTTTGGCTGTTTTTATGGGTGGTATGCATCAGGAGGTGGACTAAAAAGCGCATTTGGATACACCCATGCATCAGAGACATTACCAGGAATTTAGTGCATTTCCATTTGTGTTTTCTTCAATCCTGGGGAACAAAAGCTTTGAAATTTTCGTTACAATGTGTTCGAGCTGGGTTTGAGGCCTGGGGACACTCGAGATAGCTTTTTCTAGGCAGGGGTGTCGATTCGAGCTACAGAATGCCCCATCACACACAAGTTGCTGTTTTTACTGTTTGTGAACAGAGACTGGTTGTGCCTCCCTTGCTTGACGACGCGAGACATCTGTGTTCTGTGAAACAGGTCGCTCACAGTTTGTGGCCAGCCATAAGGAATGACTCTTTTATATTTTCTTGGGGTTTTTCTTAGGCTAGCAATGTCTTCCCCAACGCGCCGTCGTGACATTGATGTGATGAAACTGTACGTTGAACGGACAGATACTGTTGTGCTTTGCATGACGAATGTGCTGTGTGCTTGCATGATCAATGTGCTGTGAACAGTCTCGTCTCAAATTTCGAAGTTTCGCAGACAGATTCAAAGGAAAGGCTGTTCGTTAAATTTGAAGGACCCAAAAACAGTACGTCTGCACTGTTTTCCTGTGGTGTGGGTTGGGGATGTGGGGGCTGGAGGGAGTTTGGGAATGTTGTGATATGTCTTATTGTCAGGTCCTTATGAAGGTGGAATTTGGAAAGTACAAGTGAGCTTACCGGTTGCATATCCTTTCAAATCACCTTCTATTGGTATTCTATCTGCGTCCAAAACACTAAAAACATGGAAATTTTATGAAGGCTTCTGCAACAAGATTTACCATCCCAACGTGGACCTGGCTTCTGGCTCCGTGTGCTTGGATGTCATAAATCAGACGTGGAGTCCCATGTTTGGTCTGAACTTCTTCTAACTCGTATGTCTTTGTTTCAAACTGTGTTGCTTGCAGATCTCGTCAACATTTTCAGTATTTTTCTTCCCCAGCTCCTTCTGTACCCGAATCCTGCGGATCCTTTGAACGGTAGAGCATTAGTTCATTGATATTCTCGGACTGTGTTTACCTTTGAAGGAGAAGCAGCGGCTTTGCTGCTGCAAGATAAACCTGCATTCGAGAGACGTGTGCAAGGTTTGTCACCGTCCGTTGAATTTCACTTATTTCTGTGTATGTAGATTTGATCAAGCTGCATGCCTCCCAAGATATCACAATTGCAGTTGAAAGCGATGACGACGAAGTATGTTCTTTGCTTTAAGCAATGCTCATACCCTCTAACCTTGATGTTTGGAAATTAGGAGTCCGACGACGAGTCGTTTTCTTTGCATAAACAGAACGCGCAGCAAGCGAGCATGGATGGCATTCAACCTGCGAAGGCGAAAGCTAGCAAGGCCGGAGGGGCAGAATCAGACGAGGAATTCAGTGATATGGTGACTACTGGTGCCAGTGCTTGAATTCTATCTGCTTGTTTTTGCAGGATGACGATGAGACGGGAGTCATGCAACTGGATCTATGAAAGCCTGCCTGTGACATTGCTGCGAAAAGGATCGCATACAGTGAATGCATCATACATGCATGCAGATCAGAAATAGCCGTCCCTTGGACGTGAGACGCTGTAAACTTTCTCATCACCCTTGTAAATATCTGAGGGAGGTTTACGAATGGGCTCGACAGTGCTGCAAATTTATTCACTTATCAACTTGCCGATCAACACTCTTTGTGGATGACCATGTGATAAGCGCGTGTGGCATCGTTCTGAAGTTGGGGCAGACCTGGTCAGAAACGATTGGTCAGGCATGTGTTTTGAGGACTTGCAAAAACAGAAGCGTGAGTATAAAGCGCCAAGTTTGTAAATATGGATATGACGATGGTTGAGAAAAATTATCTGCAATGTGAAGGTGTTGCACAAAGCGAGCGGCTGAACCGTGATGCATTTTGAATTACTAGCTTGTAATATTGATTTATTTTAAAAATTGTGGTACTGTAATTATTTTTACGCAATGTTGATTGTACAAATATTAACCCTTGCTAGCGCATCCACATTTGTGGGCACGATTCACACTTGTGGAACCGGGCGTTCTTTTATTAATATGGGTTTCGTCTGCACATTTGTGGATTTTGATAGTTACATTGATAAATATTGTATTATTGAAACTAGTCGCGTTGAAACCATATCAAAAATCATACAGAAGGTTATCACTGTCGACATTCAGGTCTGGACACAAATTATTTTTATCTTAGGAAGTGAATTAGGTGATGGGATTAATACAACCGGTTTTATACGTTAGTTATATTATCGTTAGTTCATAGTATGGAAAAAGGTGATATTTACTGGTGAGGGTGGCATTGGTGGCACCAATGCCAATATGAACTGTGTGGACACCTTGTAGGCATCACCCCCCGGATAGCCGGTAAAAAGTACCATTTTTCTGGTGTCAGGTGCACCTAGTTTTTTCCCATTATTTTCAATATCGTTTGGCCGGATTTGACCTAATGCCATTTTAACCTTGGTCTGTTGCCGTTTTCTTTTCTGCTTCACTGAGCTAATATAACGAGACATCATTCTCTTTTGTGGATTTGTGTCTGGTTGTATTACCGACTTTTTATTGGGCTATCTTCGGGGATTGTAACATTGGAGTCACCAGTGTAATGCCACCAACGATAGCTCGTAAAAAGTCGGTAATACAACCAAACACAGTACTCAAGAATGAGAATGATGTCTCGTTGTAATAGCTCAGTGAAGCCAAAAAGGAAAACGGCAACAGACCAGGAATAAAATGGCATCAGGTCCAATCCGGACAAATAATACTGAAAAACAAGCTGGTGCACCTGTCACCAGGAAAAGGTATTTTTTACCGGCTATCCGGGGGGTGATGCCTACAGTACCCCCTCCCGATTTTATGACGGAAATAGCATTTTCGTCATACATCTTCTGATTTCTTTCTGCAAATAGTATGCGCTATGGAGTCATGCCACACAGCGCATCGACCCACGGATAGACGCTAAAAGACGATAAATATATCCTCATACTGCATGTCAAAGCGGATTCTCTAGCCTTTCTTGTAAATTTTGAACTCCTTCCCCTCAATTTTTTTTTTCGGCAGTATGTCAAGAACAAACGTACTATTAATAAAAAAATACAAGCAGCGTGGTGCTGTAGTACGATTCCCCCTTTGATCTCCTTCTTCTTCTTATCATTATCATTATTATTATTATTATTATTATTCACAGGGAGATCGTAAGTACATAATCTTTTTTAATGACATACCCTTGTATAAGGCGGATATCCTATGATATAGTATTAGGGGGCCAGTCCTAATAGCTATATCCGAAGTCGAGGTGTATGTACCCGACCCTGCGATATACCGACACAAGTAGAGATTGACCGTGCTCAGGTACGACAGTATATAATCTATCGTAAAAAATAATTTAATGAAAGTTTCAGAGAACATTTCATTTTCGAGAACATCATCCCAGGACTTGGAAAGGGTCATACCCGGGAACACCATCGCTCAATACACTAGCGATCCCCGTATACGGTGTAGTATCATCGTCGATCGACCTTTCGCACTCGTATGTTGCGATCAAATGCCAAGTTATATCACTGAGTCTTTTTAATATTCATATTGATAACTGATGATGCATGATCAAATCATGATACGCCGTGGGCAATCAATCAGTTTATTTGAGACGCATAAAGAAAAATAGTTTCTTTGTCACTGCCTTCGTCGTCTGGCGCGGATTTCTTTGCCTGGTGGAGGACCACCAACAAAAGTCAGATCGAACTTTGACTGTTCGAGAATGTCCCAGATCTTATTAGGGATTCCGCCCAACGATAATTCAAAAGGGACATCAAGCACTCCTCTTGGCAGTGTCTGAATGGTCCACGCAGTGTAATCCTTGTCTCTGGGAGTAATTGTATCATCCCATGTCTCGAGACTTTTTGCGTCTTTATATACTGACAGATAATGTCTTGCCTTTGGAACCTCAACCGGGTCCATACTTCTCCAGAACTGGAGTATCGGTTGTACTATCTTTGCGGCTGATGATATTTTGAGTGTCCGTGTGACACGCATCTGTCGTGGGACCGCCACGACCCGCATCAAGTATAAGTTTGAGAGAGTGTCATCAGCGACATGTTGTTCCGCTGGTCTCATCAGATAGAAACCATTTTTCACCCATGCGATGGTTGCTATCGCATCGCCTTCCTTCCATCGCTCATGGACAATCTCAACGTTGCCCGCGTTTGGGTCAGTGTCCGTCCCCTCCTCCTCCTGGTGGACGTCCTTTGATCTCATCGACCTCATCGCCTTCCTCGGTTGGTCGTTGATAAGATCATTCCGCGCTCTCCTTAGCTGCGCCTCTGTGATCTTCTCCTTCTTTCCGCTATGCTCTCGCGGAGACTTGGACTGAGGTCCCCACCGCGCTTATGCGGTCAGTCTTCTCCTTGCTGTCCACCTCACTCTCCTCCTTCTCAGCTATCGGTGCCCGATAAGCATCGTCTTGGTCTATGCCAGCCTCCTTGTGGATGGGCGGCACCTCTTTGAAATCATCCTTCATCCGTTTTAACGCCTCCTCAACGGATTCATCTTCCAGTAAGAAGGGATCATACTTAATCAGCCTTCTTACATTCACAATTTGCACCTTCCCTCTACCCCTGATCTTGTAATTCAGAGGTCCCGTCTGTTCCATAATCTGATAAGGTCCTTTCCAGTGAGTGAACAGCTTAGAGCTGACTCCCTTCGGGACTTGAGGATGGTACAATAGTACAATATCCCCGACCTGGAACTTGATCTGATCCAAGTGCGCTTGTCGCACCCCTTCAGCATCAGTCTTTCGGCGCTCCGCCTCTCTATACGCCCTGACTATTTGTTCCGCCTCCATCTTCACTCTAAGTCTCATCCCAAACAACTCAGCCGCATCCGCCCAGTGTCTTTTGGGTGAAGGAGCGAAGTCGGGATATCAGGCTCACACCCATATACTAACTGATATGGCGAGATTGAGCTCTTCGAGCCTCCTAACGCCGTAGAGGGTAGACAGTTCATTGCAAACGCAAATGATGGTGCTGCCTCGACCCATGCTCTTTGATTCTCCTTCTTCGTGCAATACATCTTTAGCGAGGCTTTGAGGGGTCTGTGTACCCGCTCGATTTTCCCATTTGCTCGCGGGTTATAGGCAGTAACATATTGCCATTTCATCCCGTAATACTTAGATAGTTTGTCGATGACCTCGTTATTAAAGTCCGAGCCTCGATCAGAACATATCTTTCTTGGTACTCCGATCTGTGAGATGATCCTATCGATCAGCGCCTCGGCCGTCGTCTTGCCGGTAACGTCTTTGACAGGGATGATCCACACATAGTTGGTGGCTCTGTCAATAGCCGTAAGGAGGTATTTGTAACCATCCTTCGATTCTGGGAAAGGTCCCACATGATCAATGTGTATAAACTCAAACATCCCCGCATGAAGAGGAAATTCGCCAATCAGGCCGAAATTTGCCTTCAGTGGTGTTTTGTTTATCTTGCACGGGATGCATGCATCCACCGCCTGATCTATCTCCTCCTTCATCTTCTTCCACCAGAATCGCCTCGCTACGAACATATGAGTTCGTTGTCGACCCGGATGCGCCAAAAGTGGGCAATTGTGGGCTGCGACAAATATAAATCGTCTCAGACTCTCCGGTACCCAAAGGGTCCAGTTGTCCGGCTGTGACGCATAGCGACCGTGAAGGCCCTTGTACCACAGTAGACCATCTCTCCATCCCATCTCCTTCATCTGATCTTTGATCGCTTTCGTCATCCGTAGCTCATCCGGGTTCTGATATAACTGTATCAGTTCTTTAAACTCCGGATCTTGAGCCTGTTGTTGCCTCCATGCGGTAGGCGAGGCTATATGGATAGTACCATCTTCTACCCGTACCCCGATTCTTTCCGGGTCATCGTCTAGGTCACTTCTCCGCTCTTGAGGAGGCTCCGCATAAACTTCCTGCGTCTCCTCTTCCTCTCTTATGTTCGCCTTCGCATTCTCATATACCTCATAGGACCACTCAGCGTCCTCCTGGGTATGTAGCTCACAACATATCCCGTGATCCGGGCCTTGTGGACTGTACCGTAGACCTGTGCGGTCATATCGGACTCCACTCGCCATCTCCATCGCCTCAATGTGGCTGACCTCATACACCTTGTCAGTGGACAAGTCTTCCATCTCCACCGTGGACACCAACGCCGATACTTCTGAGTTAAACTCTAGCCTAGAGAGGCTATCAGCGACCACATTTCGCTTTCCCGGTAGATGGACCATTGTAAAATCGAAACAAGACAAGAACGCTTGCCACCGCGCCAGCCGTCCCGTCTGTTCATGATTCATCAACCATAACAGGTTATGATGATCAGTTCTGACAGTAAATTGAGGTCCTCCCACAAATACTCTCTGAGCCTCTTGAGGGCCCATACTACCGCCAACGCCTCTCTTTGCCTTGTGCAATAGTTTCTCTCCGCCGCACACAACTTCCTACTGATAAACATGATTGGGCGTAATTTCTTCTCCTCATCCTCTTGTTGTAATACAGCCCCAATCGCAAACTTAGATGCGTCTGTATCGACTACGAATTATTTCGTAAAGTCGGCATCGTTAACACCAGTCCTCCGTCTTTCGGGTCTTTGTAAATGAGATCTTTGAGCGCATGAAACGCTTGCAAAGCCTCTTCGCCCACTTCTCAAAGTCTCCAAAATCTATCATTTTCTCCACTTTAGCCCGTGTTGCACCCCAATCGGGTATAAACTGGCTATAGTATTGCGCCATCGCAAGGAATGAGTGCAATTCAGTGCGGTTCTTCGGTATCGGTCGATTCATAATCTCCTCCCTCTTCTCTTTGGATATCGAGACTCGATTATGGGAGATCTCGTACCCTAAGTATGTCACACTCGTCTTGGCAAGTTGACACTTCTTTAGATTGCACTTCAGGCCAAAAGCTCCGATGCGCCTGAATATATCGGACAAATGATCGATATGCTCCTCAATTGTGTTAGAGTATACGATAATGTCATCGATATAGCAAAATGCATATTCTCCCGCCTTCTGTCCCCGCCTTCTCATAAAGCCACCGTCAGACAAATCATCGTACTGACTGCTCAACATCTTCTGCATCGCCTTCTGGAAAAGTCCTGGGCTTGCTTGAGGCCCATCGGAAGCACTTTCCATTGATATATTTCCATACCCACCACAAACGCCGTCAGCCATCTGGACTTTTCCTCCAGTGGTATCTGCCAGAAGCCATTCTTAAGGTCAATGACCGAATAGAATTTTGCATTCCGCAGTACTCTCCTTCCTTCTTCTAATGTCGGGAGAGGATTTCTCTCTTCCTCCAGCACATTGTTAACACGAGCATAGTTAACTGTCAGGCGCCATTCTCCTCCTGGCTTCGGCACTATTCTCGGTTGTGAGACTATTGAGGATGTTGATCTCTCAATAAAGTCCTCATTGAGCAGCTGTCTTGCTAGCTCCTCCGCTATCTTCGCCTCATGTATACTCAAATTCGCCCTTCGTGGTGCCGGTGACGGCTCCGCACCCGGTATTTTGTAAATAACCG